>CAJHQQ010004331.1:0-29838 GCA_905132885.1 Moricandia moricandioides
CATTTCAACACTCCCCGTCAAGCTTGACCATAGGAGATCCTTGGGCAAGCTTGGAACCTTGAAGAAGCTCCCTCATTAAAAACCTTGGCCAGAAAACCCTCCTTAGGGATAAAACCAACCAAGGAAAAGAGTAGAGTTCTCCAAAGCCTAGGGATTGGCCAGTGAGCCTAAGGAACTTCAGATTTATCATGGTGGAGTCCTTAGGCTCTGGATCGTGGCCTAACTTGTGGTGCAAGCGTGGACTCCATCACTTGCACACACCAACACCTTGGACTCTTCTTAGACCCCGGTTTGTGTCTCCCTCTCTCTTCTGACTACTCGCCATCTTGATAGGTAAGGATGGACCGGTTCTTTGCTTCATTGAGTCTCAAGTAAGGTACCTGATACAATATCCCACAGGTGCATCAGTTCTGAAGGTAATGCACTAATCACAATAATCTCAATAACATTTTAATCATAAGAACAACAATGAATGTTTTGAGATGAGTTTAAGGTGCTTCCCTTTCATCATTATGGTAGGGAGTGAACTCCACTTGAGTCCCCACTTGGTAAGACATCTCTCAGATCATAGGAAGCTCATTCACACTCCCCCTCAAGCTTGGAACCGAGAATAGGTGAAGGTCCAAGCTTGCAAGGTTGCACTGAGTTCATGATAGCTTCTTTGATCCGGCTGGTGAGGAATGATGCAAGAGTGAACTCCACTTCTTGCCAAGAGACAATGGACGACTTGGATCCTCAGAATTGCACACCAATACCCCTCCCCAAGCTTGGAAGTGGGCAGTACTGAGCTTGAACCAGGAGCACAACAGTTCCAACACCTGCGCTTAAGCCTACTGATCCACCTTTGATCTCTTCTCCATTGCCTTTGGACCACCGGTCTCCTCATGACTTAGGTGATGGTCTTCCTTGTGTGTCTCATGAACCAGGAGCTCAACACCCAAACAGGCTGCGCTTAATTCAACTGGTTCTACACACAAGCTATCTCTCCATGGTCAGGAATATACATCATGTGTAGGCTCTGAACTTCATGGGCAATGTCTTCTTCTTTGTCTTGGATTGGTGGTGGACAGAGAGCACCTCTTGTGTACCTGAAACATCACTCAAACTCCAGCAAGAATTAAACCACACAATAGGACCAGACCTTGATAACTCACCAAGTCTGATACATCATGTTAAACAAGATGCAAAGGACTGAATCTAAACAACTCATTCGGTTCAAATCCAAGCAACCAACTCTCTAAATGCACATGTATGATAACTCATCAATAACAAGGCATTTAGGCAAATTTTAATGACCATTTAAGAAACACTATGATTAAATGTCAAAAACAGAGACTAGATAACTCATCTAATCACCTTAACCAGTTTAAGAATGCATCACAGGACCAGGAACAACCTATGGATGCAAAACAAGACATAGAGCCAACATATAGATGCATTACATGACCAGGAAATTCTCCTAGACCTCTAGCAATGCCACAAGACTCAAACCAGGTTCTAGACAACTCGCCTAGACAATTCTGAACACAAACAATTTATCTAAAGCAATAACTAGTCATGACCATGCTAGCAAGCTTAGAAACAATTAAAAACAGAACCACACACACAGTTTTTGTATTATGGGACAGAAACTAGGTTCAACAACTCTAGCACTTGAACCTGTCCCAAGAACAAAACAATTCACAAATAATTAAACTAGGACATTAACTAGACATAACCATGCTAGTAAACTCCTAGAACAGACCACACACAACCAGAAACAATTTAAACAATTATTAAGTATACTGGGACAGAAACTAGGTTCAACAACTCTAGCAACTTTAAACTGTCCCTAAGATACTAAACACACCACTCAACACAACCAGACATAAAGACACAAGCTTTACTCAAGGGAAAGAGGTTTAGCTTACAACCAAGGAACCTGATCTGGTTCCTTGAACCTCCAAGGCACATAGTTCACCTGAACTTGGCAGATTTGGATTTTGGGTTCTTTACCCAACTCCATTCCTTTGAGTGTGCTTTCCCCTTGAACCTCTCATGCTTAGGACCTCTCCTTTCTTCCTGTTTACCAGACGCCACCTTCTGGAAGAGAGTGAGAGACTCCATCTTGAAAAGAACATCAGATTTGCTTGTACAGATTTTGTTTGGAGTTTTGCTTGCCAAACAGCTCCAAAACATTTTGCTTCCAAGAGATCTCTTCAGGATGGACAGGAGGCACGAGGATAGACTCTGGAGAGTCTCTGTACACGCCATTGTTGCAGTCTTCTTCCTCTTGAAGAGACTGAACAGCCAACTAGACAGAAACTTCTCCAATTGTTTTAAAACAGCCATGAGGTTGAGCTTGTGCTTGATTTGCGGAAGCTTTGAGTTTCAGGAGCTTGGGAGCTCTGATACCATGTGAGAATAGACAGATTAGGGTGTGTGAATGGTGTTTAGAACAGAGTGTGGTCGAAATTAAAGAGAAAAGAATTAAGAGAGTATGTGAGAATCAAAGAGACTGCAATGGAGAATAAGAGAGATTTAGGAGGAGTATAAGAGATTGCTGTGAGAAATTTCGTGTAACCATAGAATAGAGAGAATAATGAGACCAGAGAATGGTGAAGAAGAAAGGGAAACTCCCCACTTTCAGCTTAATTTGTTTTGATTACAAGAGAGGCTAATATATAGTCCAACTACACAACAAACTAGCTAATAAACAATTACTTGTGTAGGGAATGGATAAACAATAATATTGTGGGGAAATCAGAAGGGGCAGGCTGGCTGGGACAGGCTGGGCACGTCCAGAATGGTGAGAAAGTGACTGGAGGAAGAGGTACACACAGCTTGGTGTGATAGTGACAGGTCAGTCCTTCTTCTTATGCAACACATGTGATCTTTCTTGCTTCAATTCAAACCAGATCTTTTCCCTTGACATATGCACGTGTAGAGTAGGATTTCTGGTGCTTGGCAACAGTCACAAGGTAAGCTTCAACTCATTTCCTTGCCTTGCAAGTCAGGCTAGGTCACAGCCTTCACATTTTCTTGTAAGTCAAGTTTTCTCTATCCAGATTTTATCTTCAACCAGATTGCTTCTTCTTCTTGTCTTCTTTATTTATCTTTATCAATACTTGGATCATGAACCAGCTTCTTCTTCTGGTCATTCTCTTCTTCATTTCAACACTCCCCGTCAAGCTTGACCATAGGAGATCCTTGGGCAAGCTTGGAACCTTGAAGAAGCTCCCTCATTAAAAACCTTGGCCAGAAAACCCTCCTTAGGGATAAAACCAACCAAGGAAAAGAGTAGAGTTCTCCAAAGCCTAGGGATTGGCCAGTGAGCCTAAGGAACTTCAGATTTATCATGGTGGAGTCCTTAGGCTCTGGATCGTGGCCTAACTTGTGGTGCAAGCGTGGACTCCATCACTTGCACACACCAACACCTTGGACTCTTCTTAGACCCCGGTTTGTGTCTCCCTCTCTCTTCTGACTACTCGCCATCTTGATAAGTAAGGATGGACCGGTTCTTTGCTTCATTGAGTCTCAAGTAAGGTACCTGATACAATATCCCACAGGTGCATCAGTTCTGAAGGTAATGCACTAATCACAATAATCTCAATAACATTTTAATCATAAGAACAACAATGAATGTTTTGAGATGAGTTTAAGGTGCTTCCCTTTCATCATTATGGTAGGGAGTGAACTCCACTTGAGTCCCCACTTGGTAAGACATCTCTCAGATCATAGGAAGCTCATTCACACCTTGTAAGAAAGCATTCTTGACATCCATTTGCCATAAGTCCCACTCCAAGTTGACTGCCAATGAGATCACAATCCTTATGGTGTGAAGCTTGGCTACTGGTGCAAATGTATCAAGGTAATCTTCTCCATAGACCTGAGTAAAGCCTCTTGCAACTAGTCTTGTCTTTTTCCTTTCTGGTTTTCCATTTGCTAGGTACTGGATTGTGAAGAGTAGACGACTTGTCACTGCTTTCTTACCTTTGGGAAGCTCAGCTTCATACCAAGTATCATTCTTGATCATAGCATTGATCTCATCTCCAACTGAGTTTTTCCATTCTTCATCCTCCATTGCTTCTTCATAAGATCTTGGGACATATTCCTGGTCCAACTCCATAATGAAAGCTTGATGTTCTTCTGGATACTGAGCTAGAGAACAAACTGCACTAATTGGATGAGCTATTGCTTTTGCATTGAAGTACACCCTTGTATTGATCCAATTTGATGCTGGTCTCTTGATCCTTGTACTCCTTCTCAAAGGTTGTATCTGATCAGATTCTTCCTCCTCATCTAATTGGGTTTCATCTTGTGGTTGAACTTCAGTAGCTGATGGCATCTCATCTTGATCATGAGCTACTGAGTCTTCAGATTGCTGCTCATGTTCCTCACGCTGAGTTGTTTCACTGCCCCCCTCATGATCAGGATGAGTGACTTCAATATTTTCCTCATCTTCAATAGTATCATGAACTGGTGTCTTCTTGATTCCCTCAGGTTCTGTTGGTAAGTGGATGCCAAGATTCTCTAAAATTACTCTCAAGTTGTTGGCTTTATCTGAGGAAGACTGAGAGAGGTCCTTGAGATCATCCCAACTCCTCTCATCATAGTGACCTCTAAACTCAACAAACTTAACATCCCTGGAGATCAGAACCTTTCTTGTCTCTGGTACATAGCATTTGTAGCCTTTTTGAGTTGGAGAGTATCCAATAAACATGGCTTTTGTGCTTTTAGCCTCTAGCTTGTTCCTCAGTTCACCTGGAATCAAAACAAAACACACACACCCAAACACACGCAAATGGTTTATAGATGGTCTGGTTTTGTTGAGTACCTCATAAGGTGATATATCACTGAGCACTTTTGTAGGAATCCTGTTGATTAAGTAAGAGGCAGTCACAACTGCATCACCCCAAAAATGTTTAGGAACATTCATATGGAACATCATGCTTCTGGCCACTTCCATTAGATGTCGATTTTTCCTCTCAGCCACACCATTTTGTTGAGGTGTGTAGGGACAACTAGTTTGATGGATGATTCCTTGTGCTGCAAGGTGTTGCTTGAAGATTGTGCTTGTGTATTCTCCTCCATTATCTGATCTAAATATTTTGATCTTGGCATGAAAATGGTTAGCAATATAGCTTTGAAAATTTTTAAATGCTTCTAGCACCCTATCCTTAGACTTCAACAAGGTTAACCATGTGTACTTAGATTTTTCATCTATAAAAGTCACAAAGTACTTATGTTGTTCTCTAGATGCACAAAGGGCTGTCCAAACATCAGAATGAATAAGATCAAAGCAATTATCATAGATAGTCATTGATTTAGGAAACACAGACCTGCAATGTTTTCCTAGAATACAAGCTTCACAATCACTTTTAAAAGAAACACTAGGTAACATGATGTTCAAGGCGCGAGAATGAGGGTGTCCTAATCTAGCATGCCATATTACATCTTTAGGTAATTCAGAAACAGAGTTTAAGGCACAAGATAAATTAGAAGCTAGCAGGGTGTCCTCAAGCAAGTACAAGTCTCCCTTGGTTCCACCTTTGCCAAGCAACTTACTAGTCTCAATATCCTGAAAATACACTTCATTAGGGGTGAAAGTAACATGACAATTTAAATCAGTAGTAGCCTTTCTAACAGACAGAAGGTTAGAAGCAAAGGTTGACATATAGAAAGGTCTAGACACCTTATCAAACAGTTTTAAATCACCTACACCTTTTATAGGAACTATATCACCATTAGCTATCATAACATTTCCTAGAATTGGTTTTATATTAGTAATCAAGTTTGAATCACTAATCATATGGTGTGATGCACCTGAGTCTATAACTAATGGTCTAGTACTGCCTAATCCATTCATTGCAATACTAGCAGTGTATGAAGCATTAAGAGAGATACCAAGAGAGTTAAGGTTACCAGAGTTCTCCTTTAAAGCCTTGATGAGAGCATCCAAGTCAGACCTCTTAATGTTCTCATCATGGTTGGACCTTGCAGTGGAGTAAGAGGAGGTTGTCGCCATGGCCTTTCCCATATCAGTGTTAGAGCACATTGAGGAGCATCTGGAAGAAGTCACTGGTTCAGCACCTTCAGTTGAGAAGTGAGCTCTAGCGTTTTGGTACTGGTTCTGTGGCTCCCTGAACTTGTTTGGTTTCAAGTGGGGATGAAGTATCCAGCACTTATCCTTCATGTGGCTCTTCTTCTTACAGTGATCACACGTCAAGACTCTCCTATCATCTTGTTTGTAAACTCCTTTGTTTGCTACTGGTCCTTCAGCTTGGTTACTCATAACCAAATCCCCATCCAAATAAACCAAGGGATCCTTGCTCCTTCTGAATCTGAGCACACAATTCTTCAAGGCTTGGTAGTTTGTCCGCCCTCAGTATGTGCTTGATTAGATAATTGTAGGTTGGATTCAGGGTGAGGAGCAACCCAAACACCTTATCCTGCTCTCTCCTCTCATTCAAGACAGAGGGTTCTATGGTATGTGGTCTGAACATCTCCAGCTCTGCCCACAGCGACCTAAACTTCCCAAAATGAACTGTAAAATCCATGTCTTCTTGGCTGAGGGAGTTTATAGCTTTCTTTACTTCAAAAACTCGAGTAAGGTTTGATATATTACCATATACCTTGTATAGAGTTTCCCACAGATCTTTGGAGCTTTCACAGTAGGAATAAGCTTCCAAAATGGGTGGATCTAGAGAGTTTTGGATGAGAGACAGCACCATGAGGTCCTCCTGAACCCATTTGCCTTCATCAACCACCATCATCTCCTTCCCATCTTCTCCTTGGACAGTTTGTTTTGGAGCTTCTCCACTTGAGACATGACTCCATAAACCTCTTCCTCCAAGGGCAGTCTTCACCAATCTCGACCATAGAAGGTAGTTAACTCCCTTCAAAGTTACTGGAATGGTCACAGGTTTAGAGTTCACCATCTTCTCTTGGTATTAGCTTCTGGATAATAGATTAAGAGTTGAAATGATTCTAACCAGAGAATATGAACTTGAAAAAGAAAGTAGAATAAATAGCTTTGCGGAAGTAGAATATGTTTCAAGAGCTTTGAGGCTCTGATACCATGTGAGTTTAGAGAGAATTAGAGAAAGATTCAACCAAGAACTCCAGAAACAAGCTCAAGAACATGAAGAACAGCAAGAGAGAAGAGAAATTTCGTGGGAGAGAGAGAGAGAGAGAGAGAGAGAGAGAGAGAGAGAGAGAGAATGGAGAAGTGAATTATTATTATTCAACTTACTTGTTTAGGTTCCTGGAACCAGCACATAAATAGAGTAGACAAATATCTAGGATAATACTAAACAAAGGGAAACCAAGAATAAGAATAAACAATGCAGGAACAGTCCAACTGATGTGATCATGGACCGGATCACTAAGGAGGACAATGAGGAGAGTCTAGATGAGCCACATGAAGCCACTATGCATCAACCATTTGATGAGGATGCTCTAGCCATTCCTGAAGGTCCCATGACTCGTTCCAGAGTCAAGAAGCTTAAGGAGAATGTTGTTGGATTACTCACTTCACATCCACAACAAGAGGGTCTTGGACAAGGTTTGATCCGAGATGTCTTGATCACCATTCAAGCCATCTCTACACCAAACTGAGGTAGTGTCTAGGCAGACATGGAGTGCGTGCTCTTTTCCTTGCTTTTGGTTTTGTCCCACGAGGTTTTCTAGAAGGAAGGTTTTTAACGAGGCCACAACATGTCTACAAATCACCTAAGTGCTACACTCGGTCCAAGATCAATAGAAGTGCATCTTTATTTCATTTAAACTTATAAACTATAGTTTGCTTCTTTCCTTTTTTGGTTCTTTGTCGAAAACCCTAGAGGCTTGTCTCTGGTTTTCTTATTTAAAGGGTGCCTTATACCCTATTGTAGTCACGCAACCTTTTCTATAGAAGTCATTCATCTTTTGCGGCTCTCTCTCTCTCTAAAAGAAGTGTGCCGAGTTCTGGTGTGTCATATCCAGAGTCAAGGGTGTTTAGTTTGGTGTTTAATATTCAAATCATTCACCTAGGAGTATCAAGAGACCATTCATCCCTCTTGTGTCACCATACAATCCACACGCCTTGAAGAACTCGAGTCTTTGATTCGTTCTTGCAAGGATTATCCACTCCCATCAACCAAAGATCATCCTAGGGACGCATCAAGTGGTATCAGAGCTACTTTGGTTGGGAAGTACTCGCTATCCCTTCTTGTTTCTTTGTGTTTATCATTCGCATAACTAGAAAAGAAGTGCTCGCTTTCTCTCTTTGCTTTTGTTTCTTGCTTGCTGTTGATTCTTGCATCCGTGTAGCATCCATAACATCTTGAATAAGCATTAGACTACTTTGTTTAGGGCTGCTCGAGATTCATAATAGATTAGACAAGCATTCTTAGACTTTCCTTTTTTGGTTTTTTCGGAAGCCCTAGAGAGAGAGTAACCCTAGCCGCATGCATCTTCTTTGTCGATCACCTTGTTCTTGTGTCTAAGTTGTTTATCACCTAGAACACGAGTAAAAGAAGCTTATTAGGTTGCTAGGAAAGCTTAGAAGAGTTTAGGAAAAAGATCAGAAGCTATTCCATTTTGCTTGCAATCGATTTCCTTTTTAAGCCGATTTCTTTTTCACTAGTTGTCTTGCGAGAGAAGCTTGTTTTGCTTTTCCTTTTTACTTGTTTTTCTTTTCCTTTTTGCTTGTCTTCTTCCCTAGAACTCTTTACTGGTTGTCTTGTTTGTTTATAAGCAGGTACAATGGTGTCCGAGTCTGAGGAAGAGGCCGAACTCGTCAGGAGAAACAAACTCCTCATGGAAGCCATGATCGAGCAACTTAATCAAAACATGATTGCAACCATGACCGAGATGATGAGGACCAGCCTCAGTGACATCACAAGAGAGTTAAGAGAAGACATAAGGAGAGCCACTAGTCACTTACCAAACCAAGAGACTAGGAGAGAAGAGAGACCACAAGCCGCACATCAAGCAAATCGCCAAACCACTCGCCAAGAGCATGATGGTTATGAGGAGACTGATGACGAGTATGATCACCTCAGCTCATCCTCAAGAAGACCTAGACGTGCCCATGAGAGAGGAGTGAACCAAGGAGATGATCTTGCCGGTTTGAAGATCAAAATACCCCCATTCCATGGCAAGGCTGATCCGGATGCATATCTTGATTGGGAGATATGAAGATGAAGTCTTGTGTGATGTGTTGCCAATGCAAGCTGGTCACATACTCCTTGGAAGGCCATGGCAATCTGATAGGCGTGTGATCCATGATGGCTTCACCAACAAGCATTCCTTTCTGTTCAAGGGCAAGAAGACTACTCTGGTTCCCTTGACACCCAAGGAAGTGCAACAAGATCAAGTTCAACTCCAAAAGAAGAAGGAGATTGATCTAAAACCGGCTGGAGCTAAGCAGCCAAACTTCTATGCAAACATGGGTGATATCAAAAGAACTCTCAACTCTAAACAATCAGCTATATTACTTGTGTTTAAAGAGACTCTATTGAACTTAACTGACCCTACACCGGTGTATCCGAGTGAGATGGTTTCTCTTTTGCAGGAGTTCCAAGATGTGTTTCCAGAGGACAATCCCATTGGCTTACCACCATTGAGAGGGATTGAGCACCAGATAGACTTTGTGCCAGGATCAACACTTCCAAACCGTCCAGCATATAGAAGCAATCCGGTTGAGACCAAGGAGTTGCAAAGACAAGTGGAAGAACTCATGGAGAAGGGCTATATCCGAGAGAGTTTGAGCCCATGTGCTGTACCAGTGCTCCTAGTGCCTAAGAAGGATGGTACATGGCGAATGTGTGTTGATTGTAGATCAATCAACAACATCACAGTGAAGTATCGCCACCCTATCCCTAGACTTGATGATATGCTTGATGAATTGCATGGTTCTTGCATCTTTTCTAAGATAGATTTAAAAAGTGGTTATCATCAGATTAGGATGAAAGAAGGAGATGAATGGAAAACTGCCTTTAAGACTAAGCATGGATTGTATGAGTGGTTAGTTATGCCATTTGGATTAACCAATGCACCTAGTACATTCATGAGGTTAATGAATCATGTTCTTAGATCATTCATAGGCATATCGGTTGTAGTATACTTTGATGACATCTTAGTGTATAGCAAGAACCTAGAAGAGCATTTAGATCATCTTAAGGCTGTCTTGAGTGTTCTAAGGAATGAGAAGCTTTATGCCAACCTAAAGAAGTGCACCTTTTGCACGGATAACTTGGTTTTCCTAGGCTTTGTTGTGAGTGCAGATGGAGTTAAGGTTGATGAAGAGAAGATCAAGGCAATCAAGGAATGGCCGAGTCCAACCTCAGTAGGAGAAGTGAGGAGCTTCCATGGACTTGCCGGCTTCTATAGGAGATTTGTCAAGGACTTTAGCACCATTGCAGCTCCCTTAACTGAAGTTATAAAGAAGGAAGTTGGGTTCAAGTGGGGAGAAGCACAAGAGAAGGCTTTCCAGAGCCTAAAAGAGAAGCTTACTCAATCACCTCTTCTTATGCTTCCTGACTTTTCTAAAACCTTTGAAATAGAATGTGATGCATCAGGAATTGGTATTGGTGCCGTGTTGATGCAGGATAGGAAACCCATTGCATACTTCAGTGAGAAGCTTGGAGGAGCCACACTCAACTATGCAACATATGACAAAGAACTCTATGCCTTGGTGAGGGCATTACAAACGTGGCAACATTACTTGTGGCCCAAAGAGTTTGTCATCCACACTGATCATGAGTCCCTCAAGTATCTAAAAGGGCAGAGTAAGCTTAGCAAGAGACACGCAAGGTGGGTTGAATTCATTGAGACCTTCCCATATGTGATCAAGTATAAACAAGGTAAGGAGAATGTAGTTGCTGATGCACTATCTCGGAGGTATGTTCTCTTGACCACTCTAGATGCTAAGATACTTGGATTTGAGCAGATAAAAGACATGTATGATACTGATCATGACTTCAAGGAAGCTTATGCTTCATGTGCTAAGTTTGCCTCAGGGCATTACTTTAGAAAGGATGATTACTTGTTCTATGACAATAGATTGTGTGTGCCTAATTGCTCTTTGAGAGATCTTTTTGTCAGGGAATCCCATGGGGGCAGTCTAATGGGACACTTTGGGATTGCCAAGACCTTAAAAGTTTTACAGGATCACTTCTATTGGCCTCACATGAAGAGAGATGTGGAGAGGATATGTGAAAGGTGTGCTACTTGCAAGCATGCCAAGTCCCAAGTTCAAAACCAGGGTTTGTATACTCCTTTACCTATTCCACACCATCCCTGGAATGACATTTCTATGGATTTCATTGTTGGTTTGCCTAGAACTAGGACTGGAAAGGACTCTATCTTTGTTGTTGTTGATAGGTTCTCCAAGATGGCACATTTCATAGCCTGTCATAAGACTGATGATGCATTGCATATAGCTAACTTGTTCTTTAAGGAGGTTGTACGTTTGCATGGCATGCCTAGAACCATAGTTTCTGATAGGGACACTAAGTTTCTTAGTTACTTTTGGAAGACACTTTGGTCTAAGTTAGGAACTAAGCTTTTGTTCTCTACTACATGTCATCCACAAACTGATGGGCAAACTGAGGTAGTTAATAGGACATTAGGAACACTCCTGCGTGCATTCATTAGGAAGAACTTAAGAACATGGGAAGAATACTTGCCACATTGTGAATTTGCATACAATCATGCTATGCATTCTGCTTCTAAGTATTCTCCATTTGAAATTGTTTATGGGTTCAATCCCACCTCTCCTTTGGATCTAATGCCTTTACCTGAGTGTGAAAGGACAAGTCTAGATGGCAAGAAGAAAGCCGAGTTGGTTCAACAGATTCATGAGAAGGCTAGACTAAACATTGAGCAGAAGACCAAGCTGTATGAGAAGCAAGCAAACAAGGGGAGGCGTGTGAGGACCTTTGAAGTTGGTGACCAAGTTTGGTTGCACCTAAGGAAGGATAGGTTCCCCAACGAGAGGAAGTCCAAACTGATGCCAAGGGTTGATGGACCCTTTGAGATCATCCACAAGATCAATGACAATGCCTACAAGCTTGATCTCCAAGGTAAGTACGATGTATCAAATAGCTTCAATGTCACTGACTTGGCTCCTTTTGTTGTAGATGGACCTGATTTGAGGACAAATCCTTTTCAAGAGGGAGGGGATGATGTGATCATGGACCGGATCACTAAGGAGGACAATGAGGAGAGTCTAGATGAGCCACATGAAGCCACTATGCATCAACCATTTGATGAGGATGCTCTAGCCATTCCTGAAGGTCCCATGACTCGTTCCAGAGTCAAGAAGCTTAAGGAGAATGTTGTTGGATTACTCACTTCACATCCACAACAAGAGGGTCTTGGACAAGGTTTGATCCGAGATGTCTTGATCACCATTCAAGCCATCTCTACACCAAACTGAGGTAGTGTCTAGGCAGACATGGAGTGCGTGCTCTTTTCCTTGCTTTTGGTTTTGTCCCACGAGGTTTTCTAGAAGGAAGGTTTTTAACGAGGCCACAACATGTCTACAAATCACCTAAGTGCTACACTCGGTCCAAGATCAATAGAAGTGCATCTTTATTTCATTTAAACTTATAAACTATAGTTTGCTTCTTTCCTTTTTTGGTTCTTTGTCGAAAACCCTAGAGGCTTGTCTCTGGTTTTCTTATTTAAAGGGTGCCTTATACCCTATTGTAGTCACGCAACCTTTTCTATAGAAGTCATTCATCTTTTGCGGCTCTCTCTCTCTCTAAAAGAAGTGTGCCGAGTTCTGGTGTGTCATATCCAGAGTCAAGGGTGTTTAGTTTGGTGTGTAATATCCAAATCATTCACCTAGGAGTATCAAGAGACCATTCATCCCTCTTGTGTCACCATACAATCCACACGCCTTGAAGAACTCGAGTCTTTGATTCGTTCTTGCAAGGATTATCCACTCCCATCAACCAAAGATCATCCTAGGGACGCATCACCAACTGTCTTGGGCAGGAGCACCAGACTGAGCAAGCAGGACTGTCTTGGGTAGGACCACCAGACTGAGCTAGCAGGACCACCAGACTGAAAGTGACTTCTCCCAACAGTTGTCTGGCCAATTTGAACTTAGTTTCACATGTGAACCAGCTTCCCCAACGTTCCTCTTGTTCAGGCAAGCTCAGATAAGTCTTCTTGGTTTATTCTCGTCCAAATCTCCACTTCCTTTGCTTGAAAGTCACGTTGGATCACTTAGGTTGTACGGACAGACTTGACTTCCAAGTTATCTTGAATCCTTGTTTAATCCGAACCACTTGATTTCCTCTTGCTTCTTATTGCTTCATCTCAACAGTATGTCTAGGGATAATCACAAGTATTTTGTCACTTTTATAGATGAGAAATCAAAGTATACTTGGTTAACATTGCTGCCTTCTAAGGATCGTGTGTTAGATGCTTTTATGAACTTTCAATCTTATGTCACTAACCACTTTAAGGCCAATGTGAAGGTACTGAGATCAGACAATGGAGGAGAGTATACATGTCATGCTTTCAAGAATCACTTGGCAAAACATGGCATAATCCACCAAACAAGCTGTCCCTATACAACTCAGCAAAATGGAGTGGCTGAAAGAAAGAATAGGCATCTCATGGAGGTTGCTCGATCAATGATGTTCCATGCCAATGTTCCTAAGAGATTCTGGAGTGATGCTGTGGTGACAGCATGCTACCTTATTAATCGGATCCCAACTAAGGTGCTGAAGGATATATCTCCCTATGAAGTGTTGAACCAAACCAAACCATCCATTCATCACCTCAGAGTGTTTGGATGTGTGTGCTTTGTATTGATACCAGGAGAGCAAAGGAACAAGCTAGAAGCAAAGAGTATGAAGTGTATGTTCATAGGATACTCTTCTACACAGAAAGGATACAAGTGCTACAATCCTGAAACAAGAAGAGTGCTTGTATCTAGAGATGTGAAGTTTATGGAAGGAAAAGGATTCTATGCTGAGAAGAATTGGGATGAGCTCAAAGATCTGTCTCAAGCATCAGATAAGGCCAATAACCTGAGGATCATCTTAGAGAATCATGGAATCAGTTTATCAAGGGAAAAAGAGATCACCAGAGAAGCTACTCCTACTCAAGTGACTGAACAAGAAGCTGAAGAAATTACTCATCCTGATCCTGAAGGGGGCAATGAACATGAACCAGTAAGGCAACATGGTTCAGAAGTTCATGATCAGGATGGTGTAGAAGATCAAGCAACTGAAACTGCTCAAGATCATGAAGAAGAAGAGCAGGAAGAAGAACAAGACCAGGTTCAACCACTACGAAGAAGCACAAGGATCAGGAAGGATCCCTCCAATTGGGTGAACACAAGGGTCTATTACAACAATCAGGCAGTGGCTCATCCAACTTCAGTGGTATGCTCATTTGCGCAATTCCCAGTTGAACATCAAGCATTCATCATTGGATTGGATCAAGGATATATTCCTAGGTCTTATAAAGAAGCAATGGAGCTTGATGAATGGAAAGAGTCAGTTAGAAATGAGACCAATGCCATGATTATAAATGACACTTGGTATGAGAGTGAGCTTCCAATGGGGAAGAAAGCAGTCTCAAGTAAGTGGGTCTTCACAATCAAATACTTGGCAAATGGCAAAGTGGAGAGGCGCAAAACAAGACTGGTGGCAAGAGGCTTCACTCAGACATATGGAGAGGATTATGTGGACACATTTGCACCAGTGGCCAAACTACATACCATTCGAATCATCCTCTCTCTTGCAACAAATCTAGAGTGGAAGTTATGGCAGATGGATGTCAAGAATGCTTTTCTTCAAGGAGAGCTAGAAGATGAGGTCTACATGCATCCTCCTCCTGGTCTAGAGCACTTGGTCAAGCCTGGAAATGTTCTAAGACTCAAGAAAGCCATTTATGGACTGAAACAATCACCAAGAGCTTGGTATCAAAAGTTGAGTACTACATTAAATGGAAGAGGCTTCAGGAAGTCAGAAGCTGATCACTCTCTATTCACTCTTCCTGGTCCAAGAGGCATTGTGGTCATATTGATTTATGTGGATGATATAATCATCACAGGCAGTGACAAAGAGGGCATCCAAGAAACTAATGATGCGCCCCTAGGATGCTCTTTGGTTGATGGGAATGGATAGATCCTTGCAAGAACGAATCAGAGACTCAAGTTCTTCAAGGTTTGTGGATTGAATGGTGACACAAGAGGGATGGAAGATCTCTTGATACTCCTAGATGAACAAATCGGATATGACACACCAATTTAGACACCCTTAGGTCTCTGGATATTACACACCAGAACTCGACACACTTCTAGAGAGAGAGCCGTCAAGGAGAAAGATAACTCGTTGATTAAAAGATGGATGAGTACAATAGGGTTTAGAGACCCGTTTAAATAAGGAGAAACCAGAGAACATGCTCTCTAGGGTTTCGGAAATAAGCAAAAAGGAAACTATAGTTTAAGTTTAACATAAGCTTTTAAAATGAAATAAAAATGTAAACTTCTTTAGCCTTGGACCAAGATAGGGCCTAAGTGATGTGAAGACAAGTTGTGGCCTCGTTAAAAACCTTCCTCCGGAAAACCTCGTGGGACAAAACCAAAAGCAAGGAAAAGAGCACGCACCCCATGTCTTGCCTAGACACTAACTCAGCTTGATGTAGAGATGGCTTGAATGGTGATCAAGACATCTCGGATCAGACCTTGTCCAAGACTTTCTTGTTGTGGATGTGAAGTGAGTAATCCAACAACATTCTCTTTAAGCTTCTTGACTCTGGAACGAGTCATGGGACCTTCAGGAATGGCTAGAGCATCATCACCAGGCTGCTGGTGCAATGTGGCTTCATGTGGCTCATCTAGACTCTCCTTGTTCTCCTTAGTGATCCGGTCCATGATCACATCATCCCCTCCCTCTTGAAAAGGATTTGTCCTCAAATCAGGTTCATCTACAGCAAAAGGAGCCAAGTAAGTGACATTGAAGCTATTTGATACATCATACTTACCTTGGAGATCAAGTTTGTAGGCATTGTCATTGATCTTGTGGATGATCTCGAAGGGTCCATCAACCCTTGGCATCAGCTTGGACTTCCTCTCGTTGGGGAACCTATCCTTCCTCAGGTGCAACCAAACTTGGTCACTAACTTCAAAAGGTCTCACACGTCTCCCCTTGTTAGCTTGCTTCTCATAAAGCTTGGTTTTCTGCTCAATGTTTTGTCTGGCCTTCTCATGGATCCGTTGGACCATCTCAGCTTTCTTCTTGCCATCTAGACTGATCCTTTCACACTCAGGTAAAGGCATTAGATCCAAAGGAGAGGTGGGATTGAACCCATACAATCTCAAAAGGTGAATACTTAGAAGCAGAATGCATAGCATGATTGTATGCAAATTCACAGTGTGGTAAGTATTCTTCCCATGTCCTTAAGTTCTTTTTAATGAATGCACGCAGGAGTGTTCCTAAGGTTCTATTAACTACTTCAGTTTGTCCATCAGTTTGTGGATGACATGTAGTAGAAAACAACAGTTTAGTGCCTAGCTTAGACCAAAGTGTCTTCCAGAAGTAACTAAGAAACTTAGTGTCCCTATCAGAAACTATAGTCCTAGGCATGCCATGCAAGCAAACAACCTCTTTAAAGAACAAGTTAGCAACGTGCAATGCATCATCAGTTTTATGACATGCTATGAAATGTGCCATCTTAGAGAACCTATCAACAACCACAAAGATTGAATCCTTTCCTGTTCTAGTCCTAGGTAAACCGACAATAAAGTCCATGGAAATGTCATTCCAGGGATGGTGTGGAATGGGTAAAGGAGTATACAAACCCTGGGATTGGACTTGGGTCTTGGCATGATTGCAAGTAGCACACCTCCCACAGATTCTTTCCACATCTCTCTTCATGTGCGGCCAATAGAAGTGATCCTGCAAAAACTTTTAAGGTCTTGGCAATCCCAAAGTGTCCCATTAGACTGCCCCATGGGATTCCCTGACAAAAAGATCTCTCAAAGAGCAGTTAGGCACACACAATCTATTGTCATAAAACAAGAAGCCTTCTTGTCTAAAGTAATGCCCTGCAGAAAACTTCGCACAAGAAGCATAGGCTTCCTTGAAATCATGGTCAGTATCATACATATCCTTTATCTGCTCAAACCCAAGTAACTTAGCATCTAGGGTGGTCAAGAGAACATACCTCCGAGATAGTGCATCAGCAACTACGTTCTCCTTACCTTGTTTATATTTGATCACGTATGGGAAGGTCTCAATGAACTCAACCCTATTGACCTGAGTGTAGATAAAGAGAAGAACATATGTGTACATAGGCAAGTGACATAGTTGACTACATGCCTCAACTACATGGGAGCTGATATAGTCAACTACATGCCGCAACTACATACGAGCTGATATAGTCGATTACATGCATCAACTACATAGGCAAGAGGGAACTCGTCCAGTTTGAAATTTGAAATAGAGATCAGACCGTTCAGGAGCTGTCCCTTTCTCTGGTTCAGACCAGAATAGATTAATTCTATTCTTCTTGTCTCCTTTTGTCTATAAAACAAGTTGTATAGTCTCTAAATGAAAATAAGGAAATAAGAATCCTTCTATACTTCCTATTCTGTCGAGTGAAAGCTCTCTCTCTCTCTCTCTCTTTGTTCCCGGATCAATATCTCTCTTTCTCCTCTGTTCTTAAGTGTTCTTCATCCTATTCTTCACTAAACTTACATGGTATCAGAGCTTTAAGCTCCTAAACTTCATTATTTCTTCCGCAAACTCACTCTACACTCATCTCTCTTTCATTCTATCCGATTAGTTCTTGCAAACTCTAAGGAACACTCTTTTATCCAGTGGGTAATAGGTCTGTTCTTGCGAGTTTCTGGGCTATATCTCATCAGTTCTTCTCATTTTCCTTTCAGTTTCCTTCATATTCTCACCATATAAAGAGAGACTAGCCTGTTGTTGCTCGTGCTCTATATTGTCCAGTGTTCAAAATTCAAGTTTCTACTCGGTACACTCTTTTACCCACTGGACAATAACAAGTCGACATGGAGCAACACAAACAAGTGGTCATTCCAGTGACACTAAAGGGTTTAAACTACCTTCTCTGGTCAAGATTGACAAAGAATGCCCTTGGTGGAAGAGGTTTATGGTCCCATATCACCTCAGGTGAGGCGCCAAAACAAACCAGCCAAGGAGAAGATGGCAAGGAGATTGTGGTGGTAGATGAAGGTAAATGGAGTCAAGAGGACCTCATGGTGCTGTCTATCATCCAAAGCTCACTTGATGGCCCCATAATGGAGGCATACTCTTACTGTGAAACCGCAAAAGAGCTATGGGACACCCTTCAAAAGGTGTATGGAAACATTTCCAACCTCAGTAGAGTCTTTGAGGTAAAGAAGGCCATCAACAGTCTGAACCAGGAGGACTCTGACTTCACAGCACACTTTGGGAAGTTTAGAGCTCTTTGGGCAGAGCTAGAAATGCTGAGGCCAAGTACAACAGACCCAGCTATTCTGAATGAGAGGCGAGAGCAAGACAAAGTCTTTGGGTTGCTACTCACCCTCAATCCAGCTTACAATGACCTCATCAAACACATCTTGAGGGCTGAGAAACTACCAAGTTTAGAAGAAGTGTGCTCTCAAATCCAGAAGGAGCAAGGTTCAGTTGGTCTATTTGGTGGAAAAGGTGAACTCTCTTTAGCAAACAAAGCCGAGATGGTGTCTGCTAACAAAGCCTACTTTAAACCAGAAGATAGGAAGAAGTCAGTGACATGTGATCACTGCAAGAAGGTCGGCCATATGAAGAACCAGTGCTGGCTTCTTCATCCTCACCTTAGACCACCATCAAGGTATAACCAGGCTAGAGCACATGAAGCTGCTTACCAAAATGTCCAGCCATCAGCTCAACCAATGCAGCAACAGAGTGGAGGAAGAGCTATGAGCTCTACTGCACACATGGCTGGAACCTCTTCTCAGCTACACCAGGAGGATGCCCTGATCCGCAAATCAGACATTGAGGCCCTCATAAAAGCTCTCAATGCAAACACTGGTAACATTAGTAGTAATATTCATAATGCTTTAAAATCCATTCATTGCACATCACAAACTGCTAGACCTTTAATCATAGACTCAGGAGCTTCTCATCATATGATTAGGGATGCTAGACTAATTAGTAATGTTGAACCAGCTCTAGGCAGTGTGATGATTGCAAATGGAGATAAAATACCCATTGAGGGTATAGGAAAGTTGAAATTATTTGATAAAGAGTCAAATGCTTTGTACATGCCTACATTTGCATCTAACTTGCTCTCAGTTAAAAAGGCTACTACTGATCTTAATTGCAATGTGATTTTCAGTCCTAATGAGGTTCATTTTCAGGATATTGAGACAAGTAAGATGATTGGAAAGGGTGTGAACAAAGGAGATCTTTATCTACTTGAAGATACCAAGCTTAGATCAGATTCCTCTTATGCGTTTAATTCTACTTCTGTTTTAGAGTCTAATGTTTTATGGCATGCTAGATTAGGACATCCTCATTCTCGTGCCTTAGGATTAATGTTGCCTAATCTGTCTTTTAAGAATGATAGCTGTGAAGCTTGTATTCTTGGTAAACATTGCAAGTCGGTTTTTATCAAATCAACCACCATCTATGAACATTGCTTTGATTTAGTCCATTCAGATGTCTGGACAGCTCCTTGTGTATCTAGGGAAAACCACAAGTACTTTGTCACCTTTATAGATGAGAAATCAAAGTACACTTGGCTGACTTTAATTCAATCTAAAGATAGGGTGTTAGAAGCTTTTCTAAACTTTCAAAGCTATATCACTAATCATTTCAATGCCAAGATTAAAATATTTAGGTCAGACAATGGTGGAGAGTACACAAGTCATGCATTCAAAAATCACCTAGCCAGACATGGAATCATCCACCAAACCAGTTGCCCATACACACCACAACAAAATGGAGTGGCTGAGAGAAAGAATCGACATCTTATGGAAGTTGCCAGAAGCATGATGTTCCACACCAATGTTCCAAAGAGGTTTTGGGGTGATGCTGTGGTATCAGCATGCTATCTGATCAATAGGACACCAACTAGAATCCTCCATGATATCTCTCCCTATGAGGTACTCAATAAAACAAAACCCTCCATTGATCATTTGCGTGTGTTTGGGTGTCTTTGCTTTGTCTTGCTTCCAGGAGAACAAAGAAATAAACTTGAAGCCAGAAGTGCCAAAGCAATATTCATTGGGTATTCAGCCAACCAAAAAGGATACAAGTGCTATGTGCCAGAAACTAGGAGAGTGATGGTCTCAAGGGACGTTAAATTTGTGGAGTCTAAGGGGTATTATGATGAGAAAAGCTGGGATAATCTTAAGGATCTCTCCCAAGCACCTTCAGACAGAGCAACTAACTTGAGAATCATCTTGGAGAGGCTTGGGTGTGGTCATACTAAGGAAAGGGAGGAGCCAAACAAAGTTCCTGTTCAAGAAGCTGATACGGTTGAGAATGGGATCCATGTTGATCATGAGGGGGACAACCAACCAGAACCAGAAGAATCAATACAGCATGAAGGTTCTGAAGTTCATGATCAACCTGGCTCAGAAGAAGTCCATGAACAGCAACAACCTCATGAAGATGTGGGCACTGAGGTAGAGCAAGTGCAGCCATTGAGGAGAAGCACTAGGATTAGACATGGACCAGAAAATTGGAAAAATACAAGAGTCTACTTCAATGCTAATGCAGTTGCACATCCAGCTCAAGCAGTGTGCTCTCTAGCCTACTATCCAGAGGAACATCAAGCCTTCATGAGTAACTTGGATCTAGACTACATTCCAAAGACTTATGAAGAGGCCATGAAAGACAATGAATGGAGAGACTCAGTTGAAGATGAGATGAATGCCATGATCAAGAATGATACCTGGTTTGAAACTGACCTTCCCAAAGGCAAGAAAGCAGTGACAAGTCGGTTACTCTTCACTATCAAGTATCTAGCAAATGGAAAACCAGAAAGAAAGAAGACAAGGCTAGTTGCAAGGGGATTTACTCAAACTTATGGAGAAGATTACCTTGATACCTTTGCACCAGTGGCCAAACTTCACACCATCAGAATCATTCTCTCACTTGCAACTAACCTGGAGTGGGATCTATGGCAAATGGATGTGAAGAATGCATTTCTTCAAGGAGAACTAGAAGATGAAGTCTACATGCGCCCTCCACCCGGTCTAGAAGACATGGTTAAACCAGGCAATGTATGGAGACTCAAGAAAGCTATCTATGGGTTGAAACAATCACCAAGAGCGTGGTACCACAAGCTTAGCACCACTCTAAATGGAAAAGGATTCAACCGATCAGAAGCAGATCATACTCTATTCACTCTCAATAGCCAACAAGGTATAGTAGTCATCCTTGTGTATGTTGATGATATCATCATCACAGGGAATGACAAAGAAGGTATACAAAACACTAAAGCTTACTTGAAATCTGTATTTGATATCAAGGATTTGGGTGAGCTAAAGTACTTTCTTGGAATAGAAGTATGCCGATCTAAGGAGGGGCTCTTCTTATCCCAAAGAAAGTACACACTTGATTTGTTGAATGGAGCAGGTATGCTTGGAGAAAGACCAGCAAGGACTCCATTGGAAGATGGCTATAAAATCATGCGTGAGGGGGAGTATGAAGACACTCCGTTTGATGATCCAAAACAATACAGAAGACTAGTGGGTAAGTTAATATACTTAACCATTACTAGACCTGATATTTGCTTTGCTGTGAACCAGGTAAGCCAGCATATGCAAGTTCCAAAGGTCCATCATTGGAAAATGGTGGAGAGAATTCTCAGATACCTTAGTGGTGCTCCAGGCCAAGGTGTATGGATGGGTTGCAATGGCAACACAGAAGTGGTTGGTTACTGTGATGCAGATTGGGCAGGAGATAGGAATGATAGAAAATCAACAACAGGCTACTGCACCTTCATTGGAGGCAATCTGGTCACATGGAAAAGCAAGAAACAAAAGGTGGTGTCATGTTCAAGTGCTGAAGCTGAATATAGAGCCATGAGAAAACTGACTAATGAGCTAGTATGGATAAAGAAGCTACTGAAAGACTTGGGCATAGAAGTCACTGCTCCTATCACAATGCATTGTGATAACCAAGCCGCCATCCACATAGCCTCAAACTCAGTGTTCCATGAGAGGACCAAACACATTGAGGTGGACTGCCACAAAGTTAGAGAAATGGTGTTACAAGGAGTGATCCTACCTTGCTACACGAGAAGTGAGGATCAGCTTGCAGATATATTCACCAAGGCTGCAAGCTCCAAGGTGTGTGAGTTCATATACCCAAAGCTTGGGCTTATTGATCTCACTCAAAAGCTACTTCCCTGACTATGAAAACTCTACTCTTTCCTTAGTGTGTTTTTGTCCCAATTGGGTTTTGCATACTAAGGTTTTAATGAGGGATGTTTGTCATGGTCCTTCCAAGCTTGACTTGTTTCACATGGTCAAGCTTGAGGGGGAGTATTGACCTGAGTGTAGATAAAGAGAAGAACATATGTGTACATAGGCAAGTGACATAGTTGACTACATGCCTCAACTACATGGGAGCTGATATAGTCAACTACATGCCGCAACTACATACGAGCTGATATAGTCGATTACATGCATCAACTACATAGGCAAGAGGGAACTCGTCCAGTTTGAAATTTGAAATAGAGATCAGACCGTTCAGGAGCTGTCCCTTTCTCTGGTTCAGACCAGAATAGATTAATTCTATTCTTCTTGTCTCCTTTTGTCTATAAAACAAGTTGTATAGTCTCTAAATGAAAATAAGGAAATAAGAATCCTTCTATACTTCCTATTCTGTCGAGTGAAAGCCCTAGCTCTCTCTCTCTCTCTCTCTCTCTCTCTCTCTCTTTGTTCCCGGATCAATATCTCTCTTTCTCCTCTGTTCTTAAGTGTTCTTCATCCTATTCTTCACTAAACTTACATGTACATGCACAGCATCTCGAAAACATAAGAAAAGAAGGCCAAGAGGCTCCTCTCGAAAATAGATAGAGACTAAATGAAAAACATAGGATAAAACATAACATAAGGTCGGTCCAAGGTGTAACCGAGATGCATCATCTAGGGAATGTTAGAAGTAGTCTTGTGGCCTCGTTAAAAACCTCCCTCCATAAAACCCATTGGGACAAAACCAAAGTGAGGAAAAGAGTACACACAATCCTACTTACCTAGATGATGATCAGCTTGAAGGTGGAATGGATTGAGTGATGGTGAAGGTGTCTTGGATGATCAAGCTTCGACCAAGACCAATGTATTCTTCTTGTTTCAATGCATTCTTCAATGTTGCATCCTCAGCTACAAGCTCTTCAGGTTCAGGTTCATGCTTCCATTCCTTGGTGCTTTCCATGATCACATCACCAAATCTCCAAACAGGGTAAACTAGAATCACTTCGGTTAAAAGTGGGATAACTTCTTCATCATAACTTCAATGATATTGATTCAACTCCAGGGTGATTATCCACTGATTTATGAGTCCAAATAAAGCTTCTTACATCGTGATTCATTCTGGTTTTATTAGTATCAAGAATAAATTGCCAACTCTCTAAACCGGGCAAACTGGAATCACTTCGGTTAAAAGTGGGATAACTTCTTCATCATAACTCCAACGATATTGATTTAACTTCAGGGTGATTATCCACTGATTTATGAGTCCAAATAAAGATTCTTACATCTTGATTCATTCTGGTTTGATTAGAATCAAGAAGAAATTGTCAAATCTCCAAACAGGGTAAACTAGAGTCACTTCGGTTAAAAGTGGGGTAACTTCTTCATCATAACTCCTATGATCTTGATTCAACTTCAGGATGATTATACACTGATTTATGAGTCCAAATCAAGATTCTTACATCTTAATTCATTCTGGTTTGATTAGAATAAAAAAGAAATTGCCAAATCTCCAAACAGGGTAAACTGGAATCACTTCGGTTAAAAGTGGGATAACTTCTTCATCATAACTCATATGATCTTGATTCAACTTCAGGGTGATTCTACACTGATTTATGAGTCCAAATCAAGATTCTTACATCGTGATTCATTCTGGTATTATTTGTATCAAGAAGAAATTGCCAAATCTCCAAACAGGGTAAACTAGAATCACTTCGGTTAAAAGTGGAATAACTTCTTCATCATAACTCCTATGAACTTCAGGATGATTCTACACTGATTTATGAGTCGAAATCAAGATTCTTACATCTTGATTCATTCTGGTTTGATTACAATCAAGAAGAAATTGCCAAATCTCCAAACAGGGTAAATTAGAATCACTTCGGTTAAAAGTGGGATAACTTCTTCATCATAACTCCAATGATATTGATTCAACTCCAGGGTGATTCTACACTGATTAATGAGTCCAAATAAAGATTCTTACATCGTGATTCATTCTGGTTTTATTAGTATCAAGAATAAATTGCCAACTCTCCAAACAGGGCAAACTGGAATCACTTCGGTTAAAAGTGGGATAACTTCTTCATCATAACTCCAATGATATTGATTTAACTTCAGGGTGATTATCCACTAATTTATGAGTCCTAATGAAGCTTCTTACATCTTGATTCATTCTGGTTTGATTAGAATCAAGAAGAAATTGTCAAATCTCCAAACAGGATAAACTGGAGTCACTTCGGTTAAAAGTGGGATAACTTCTTCATCATAACTCATATGATCTTGATTCAACTTCAGGGTGATTCTACACTGATTTATGAGTCCAAATCAAGCTTCTTACATTGTGATTCATTCTGTTTTTATTAGTATCAAGAAGAAATTGCCAACTCTCCAAACAGGGCAAACTGGAATCACTTCGGTTAAAAGTGGGATAACTTCTAAATCATAACTCCTATGATCTTTATTCAACTTCAGGGTGATTCTACACTGATTTATGTGTCCAAATCAAGCTTTTTACATCGTGATTCATTCAGGTTTTATTAGTATCAAGAAGAAATTGCCAACTCTCCAAACAGGGCAAACTGGAATCACTTCGGTTAAAAGTGGGATAACTTCTTCATCATAACTCCAATGATAATGATTCAAATCCAGGGTGATTCTACACTGATTAATGAGTCCAGATCAAGCTTCTTACATCGTGACTCATTCTGGTTTTATTAGTATCAAGAATAAATTGCCAACTCTCTAAACAGGGCAAACTGGAATAACTTCGGCTAAAAGTGGGATAACTTCTTCATCATAACTCCAATGATATTGATTTAACTTCAGGGTGATTATCCACTGATTTATGAGTCCAAATGAAGCTTCTTACATCTTGATTCATTCTGGTTTGATTAAAATCAAGAAGAAATTGCCAAATCTCCAAACAGGGTAAACTGGAGTCACTTCGGTTAAAAGTGGGATAACTTCTTTATCATAACTCCTATGATCTTGATTCAACTTCAGGATGATTCTAAACTTATTTATGAGTCCAAATCAAGATTCTTACATCTTTATTCATTCTGGTTTGATTAGAATCAAGAAGAAATTGCCAAATCTCCAAATAGGGTAAACTGGAATCACTTCGGTTAAAAGTGGGATAACTTCTTCATCATAACTCTTATGATCTTGATTCAACTTCAGGATGATTCTACACTGATTTATGATTCCAAATCAAGATTCTTACATCTTGATTCATTCTGGTTTGATTAGAATCAAGAAGAAATTGCCAAATCTCCAAACAGGGTAAACTGGAGTCACTTCGGTTAAAAGTGGGATAACTTCTTCATCATAACTCCTATGATCTTGATTCAACTTCAGGATGATTATACACTGATTTATGAGTCCAAATAAAGATTCTTACATCTTGATTCATTCTGGTTTGATTAGAATCAAGAAGAAATTGCAAAATCTCCAAACAGGGTAAACTGGAGTCACTTCAGTTAAAAGTGGGATAACTTCTTCATCATAACTCCTATGATCTTGATTCAACTTCAGGATGATTCTATACTGATTTATGAGTCCAAATCAAGATTCTTACATCTTGATTCATTCTGGTTTGATTAGAATCAAGAAGAAATTGTCAAATCTCCAAACAGGGTAAACTAGAATCACTTCGGTTAAAAGTGGGATAACTTCTTCATCATAACTCTAATGATATTGATTCAACTCCAGGGTGATTCTACACTGATTAATGAGTCCAAATCAAGCTTCGTACATCGTGATTCATTCTGGTTTTATTAGTATCAAGAAGAAATTGCCAAATCTCCAAATAGGGCAAACTGGAATCACTTCGGTTAAAAGTGGGATAACTTCTTCATCATAACTCCAATGATATTGATTTAACTACATGGTGATTATCCACTAATTTATGAGTCCAAATGAAGCTTCTTACATCTTGATTCATTCTGGTTTGATTAGAATCAAGAAGAAATTGCCATATCTCCAAACAGGGTAAACTGGAGTCACTTCGGTTAAAAGTGGGATAACTTCTTCATCATAACTCTTATGATCTTGATTCAACTTCAGGATGATTCTGCACTGATTTATGAGTCCAAATCAAGATTCTTACATCTTGATTCATTCTGGTTTGATTAGAATCAAGAAGAAATTGCCAAATCTCCAAACAGGGTAAACTGGAGTCACTTCGGTTAAAAGTGGGATAACTTCTTCATCATAACTCCTATGATCTTGATTCAACTTCAGGATGATTATACACTGATTTATGAGTCCAAATCAAGATTCTTACGTCTTGATTCATTCTGGTTTGATTAGAATCAAGAAGAAATTGCAAAATCTCCAAACAGGGTAAACTGGAGTCACTTCAGTTAAAAGTGGAATAACTTCTTCATCATAACTCCTATGATCTTAATTCAACTTCACGATGATTCTATACTGATTTATGAGTCCAAATCAAGATTCTTACATCTTGATTCATTCTGGTTTGATTAGAATCAAGAAGAAATTGCCAAATCTCCACACAGGGTAAACTAGAATCACTTCGGTTAAAAGTGGGATAACTTCTTCATCATAACTCCAATGATATTGATTCAACTCCAGGGTGATTCTACACTGATTAATGAGTCCAAATCAAGCTTCTTACATCTTGATTCATTCTGGTTTTATTAGTATCAAGAAGAAATTGCCAAATCTCCAAAGAGGGCAAACTGGAATCACTTCGGTTAAAAGTGGGATAACTTCTTCATCATAACTCCAATGATATTGATCTAACTTCAGGGTGATTATCCACTAATTTATGAGTCCAAATGAAGCTTCTTACTATTGACAAAGAGAATAAACAAGAGGAAGGGAGGATCAGGAATCACTTGTGTAGTTGAAGATGATGATGATCCGAGCTTACTTGAAATGCAAGCATGTCCGTACAACACTTGCATCACAAGTCATCCTAGCTAAACCTAACGTGTCTTCAGAGGCAAGGCAAGTTTAAACTTACCTTGGTCGACATCAGAAAGGAGAGGAGACCGTTGGAGATATTATGGGACAAGAAGAATGATTAAAATAAGCAAGGTCACATGTTCCATTTAAGCTTCCCATCCGTTGGAGACAAGTCACTTTCAGTGCCTTGTGCAGACCATCCTCGAGCAGAACTCCTTTGTTTATTCATTTGTGTACTTAGGCTAGTTTGTTTATTCATTTTCTCTGGACAGGCAACTTGGCCTACTTAACCGTGTAACCTAATCTCTTTTCAATCTAAGGAAACAAGTTTCCCTTCACTCTCTTTCTTAGTTTCGAGTCTCTCTCTCTCTCTCTCTCTCTCGAGTTTACTTTCTTTCTCTCTGGTTCTTCACTCTGTTCTTCATTTTCTAACATGGTATCAGAGCTTAAACGCTATTGAGCACCTAATCTCTTCCGCAAAGCTTCATTACTTCACTTCCTCTTTCACTTAATCGGTTTACTTTTTCAAAAATCTCTCACAAATCCTATTGTCCACCGGATAATAGCATTGTTCTTTCCGAGTTCTTTCTCTGGTTCTTGGTTGTTCTTACTCTCTTCTGTCCAACCTATCTCTTTCTAAGGCAGAAACCTGCTCACCATATTGTTACTTCTAAACCAAACACCCGAAACTTCTCTTTCTTTTGAGTACACCCTTTTACCCGCTGGACAAAAGCAAAGAGAAGATGGAGCAACACAAGCCAGTGATGATTCCGGTCACTTTGAAAGGTGCAAACTACCTCATCTGGTCTAGATTGGCCAAGACAGCCCTTGGAGGAAGGGGTCTATGGGAGCATATCACCTCAGGAGAAGCCCCAAGACATATTACTCAACGGGAAGATGGCAAGGAGGTTGTAGTGGTAGATGAAAGCAAATGGGGTCAGGAGGACCTTATGGTGCTGTCTATCTTGCAAAGCTCACTTGACACACCCATCATGGAGGCATACTCACATTGTGAAACCGCAAAACAATTGTGGGACACTCTACTCAAAGTTTATGGCAACACTTCAAACCTAACCAGAATCTTTGAAGTGAAGCGAGCCCATAAACAACTTGCAACAAGAGGAGATGGACTTCACCAAACACCTTGGGAAGTATAGTCAGCTATGGGCAGAGCTAGAAGTGTTGAGACCTAGCACAACCGACCTCAATGTCATTGAAGAAAGGCGTGAGCAAGACAAGATCTTTGGGTTGCTTCTCACTCTCAACCAGAACTTCAATGATGTAATCAAGCACATCTTGAGGGCCAAGGAACTACCAAGTATGGATGATGTGTGTGCTCAGCTGCACAAGGAGCTAGGGTCAGAAGGTTTGTTTGGGGGTAAAGGAGAACTATCCATGGCCAACAAGGTAGAGAAGGTAGAAACCGGCTCAGCTCACAAGGCATACTACAAACCAAATGAGAAAAGAGTTACTTGTGAGCATTGCAAAAGGCAAGGACACTCTAAAACCAACTGCTGGCTGCTTCACCCGCATCTTAGACCACCCAAACACACCTCAGCAGCTAGAGCCCATGAAGCAAGAGGTCAGGAGGCACACCAACACCATGGAGCTGCACGCATTGGAGAGGATGGACGTGCTATGATCTCCACAACTCATGTCATGGGTTCAACCTCTCAAGCAACGTCTCAACCACCTTCTGGTGACACTCTTATCACCAAGTCAGACATTGAAGCCCTCATAAAGGCTCTCAATGCAAACTCTGGTAACATAAACAGTAATGCTTTAAATTCTGTCCAAAATACTTTGAACACTACTAGACCTTTGATCATTGATTCAGGAGCCTCTCATCACATGATTAGAGATGCTAAGTTAATTAATGATATCAAACCGGCCTTAGGTAGTGTTGTCATTGCAAATGGGGATAAGGTTCCCATTGAGGGCATAGGAAATCTGAAACTGTTTGATAAGGAGTCTCAAGCTTTTTACATGCCTCAGTTTACATCTAACCTTTTATCTGTTAAGAGAGCCACTAATGACCTCAATTGCAATGTTATTTTCTAGTCCTAATGAGGTTGCTTTCAGGATATTAAAACTAGCAAGATGCTGGGCAAAGGTGTTAAGCAAAGGAGAGCTCTATTTACTTGAAGACACCAAGCTTAGATCACATTTAAATTACTGCTTTGAATTCTGCTTCTGCGTTTAATTCTTCCTCTTCTACTTTAGCTAGTGATGTTTTATGGCATGCTAGATTAGGTCATCCTCACTCTCGTGCCTTAGGTTTGATGTTACCTAATCTCTCTCTTAAAAATGAAAGTTGTGAGGCATGTATTCTTGGTAAACATTGCAAGTCGGTTTTTCCTCAATCTATGACTATCTATGAGAAGTGTTTTGATTTAGTGCATTCTGATGTGTGGACTGCACCATGTGTGTCTAGAGAAAACCACAAGTACTTTGTTACATTCATAGATGAAAAATCCAGAATGCATATTAAGACA
>CAJHQQ010004332.1:0-29831 GCA_905132885.1 Moricandia moricandioides
AGATACAAGCCTCACAATCACTTTTAAAAGAAATACTAGGCAACATGATGTTCAAGGCACGAGAATGAGGATGTCCTAGTCTAGCATGCCATATTACATCTTTAGGGAATTCAGAAACAGAATTTAAAGCACAAGATAAATCAGAAGCTAGCATTGTGTTCTCAAGTAAGTACAAGTCTCCCTTGGTTCCACCTTTGCCCAGCAACTTACTAGTCTCAATATCCTGAAAATAAACCTCATTAGGAGTGAATGTAAACATGACAATTCAAGTCAGAGGTGACTTTCTTAACAGACAGAAGATTAGATGCAAACGGTTGGGCATATAGAAAGCCTTAGACACTTTGTCAAAACAATTGGTAAATCACCTACACCTTTTATTGGTACCCTATCACCATTAGCTATCATGACACTGCCTAAGGCTGGTTTTATATTGGTAATCAGGTTTGAATCACTAATCATATGGTGTGATGCACCTGAATCAATTACTAGAGGTCTAGCAGTGTCTAATCTATTCATGGAAGTACCAGCAATGTAAGATGCATTAAGTGAGATACCAAGGGTGTTAGGGATACCAGAGTTCTCTTTTAAAGCCTTGATGAGAGCCTCTAGATCAGATCTTTTGATGGTCTCATCTTGATTAGTCCTTGCTGTGGAGTAAGAAGAAGTTGTCGCCAAGGCCTTTCCCATACCAGTGTTGATGCACGTTGAGAGGCATCCAGAGGGAGTCACTGGTTCAGCTCCATCATTTGAGAAGTGAGCTCTAGCCTCCTGGTACTGATTCCTTTGCTCCTTGAACTTATTTGGTTTCAAATGGGGATGGAGTATCCAGCATTTGTCCTTCATGTGACCCTTCTTTTTGCAATGATCACATATCAAGGTCTTCCTATCATCATACTTGTAGACTCCTTTGTTTGCTACTGGTCCCTCAGCTTGATTGCTCATGACCAGCTCACCTTTGCCTCCAAATAGACCCAGGGATCCTTGTTCCTTTTGTATCTGAGCACAAACTTCTTCCAGGCTTGGTAGCTTGTCAGCTCGCAGTATATGTTTGATTAGGTCATTGTAGGTTGAACTAAGGGTAAGAAGTAACCCAAAGACCTTGTCCTGCTCACGCCTTTCATTCAAGGCTGCTGGTTCAGTTGTGTGTGGTCTGAGCATCTCCAACTCAGCCCAAAGGGACCTGAACTTTCCAAAATGAACCGTAAAGTCCACATCTTCTTGGCTGAGAGAGTTGATGGCCTTCTTTACTTCAAAAACTCGAGTAAGGTTAGAGATGTTTCCATAAACCTTGTAGAGAGTTTCCCATAAATCTTTTGAGCTTTCACAGTATGAATAAGCTTCCAAAATGGCTGGATCCAGAGAGTTTTGGATGAGAGAAAGCACCATGAGATCCTCCTGAGCCCATTTGCCTTCATCCACCACAACAATCTCCTTTCCATCTTCTCCTTGGATGGTCTGTTTTGGAGCTTCTCCGGTTGAGACATGGCTCCATAAACCTCTTCTCCAAGGGCAGTTTTCAACCAATCTCGACCATAGAAGGTAGTTTACCCCCTTCAGAGTCACAGGAATGGTCGCAAGTTTGGTGTTCTCCATCTTCTTCTGCTATTAACCGCTGGGTAATAGAGTGAGCCTTGAAGAGAATCAACAAGAGAATAGAGCAGAGTGCTTTGCGGAAGTAGAGAAAGGTTTCAAGAGCTTAGAGGCTCTGATACCATGTTAGAATAAGTGTGTTTAGTGTCTGGTTTGTGTGTAGAAGATGAAGAACAGGAAGAACTAGAGAGAAGGTAGAGAGAAATCGTGAGAGAATGTAGAGAGAGAGAGAGACGAGAATAGAGAAATGAGGAATGATATTCCTTGCCTTAATCGGTTCATAGGACACATACATAAATAGAGTAACAAGTTGACTGAGAAATGAATAAACTAATGGGTCTGAGCAAGGCAGAGAACAGTCTGGACCAAGGCAGATGGCTCGTCCAGCCTAGGTGAAAGTGACTGGTCCTTATGTCTCTCTCATCCGATTCAAACCTTAACCAAGCATGTGATCTCCTTCTGTCTTGACTCCAACGGCTCCTTCTCTCTTGCTAAAGCTTAGGCAGATATTTAAATAAGTCTTTCCCGGTTCAACTCTCCTCTTGTGTGCCGTGCAAGTCAAGCTAGGGTTAGGGTGTACGGACTTGTACGGATCAGTTTATCCTTGATCATCCTGAATGCTTCTCTTGTCTTGATCTCTCAACTCTTGTCATTCACTTCTTCATGTCAACACTGTATCCTCTTGTTTATTGCTTCATGTTCATTTCATAAAGAAGAACAGCCTGTTCAGAACGTCATGGTCCCTTTAACACAACACATGGTAGCAGAGAAGACACCCAGGGAACCTCAGAGAGCTCATAGAATGAATCAACTAATTGTCTTTGATCCATGTGATTTCCAAAGGACCTTCTTAGGTACTTTTCTGTTCACTCCTTTTGTTTGGTACAAGAAAAGAGAAGTGGAACTATCAAGACACGACTTGGATATGAGACATGTTGTATTTGAGCCTGGAGGAGAGGTCTGGAATCAGAAGAACAAGATCAAACAGATTAAGAAGAGTTCAGCCGCACCAACATTTGATTTTGTAGATTTCTCATCCTCTGAAGATAAGGGGTTGCACGTCTCAGCTCAGAAAGAGTTTCACTATGAAACCAACTGGAGAATGAAGCCAAATCAGTCACGGATCCAACAAACCAGACAACGCAGAAAATGGCCTCCTGATCATCAAGATATTGCTAGTTTTGCAAAACATGTCGGTTTGGATCTTCCCGAAAAGAAACCTATAGCTGATTGTGCTGGAAGGTTACAGACCTACTCGTGGAGACCTAGAGAATATTTCCACAAGATTACCACCCTTGGAGAGTGCTCTGTTCGTGCTAGAACAAGTTGGGGTCATAAGGAGTTTGAAGTTGATCAAAAGGACTTGCATCTTGACCATATCAAGATATGGAAGCCACCAGATATGCAGCAACTTCAGTACCAATGCAAAGATTATCAAAATGTAATTGGAGAGGAAGAATTCACTAGAGTCAATGGTGAAGTGATTACTGGAGCAGGAGAAGAACTCATGTTTTCTTCTCAAATCAAAGAGAAACCACCAGATGAACTTAGTCTACAACAATCTCCAAAGAAACCAAACCCGGGGTAACTATCTAAACTCAAAGAAAAACATGAAGCCTGATTTGCTTGCTGTGGGTACAGGTCAAACTGTTTTGAGTGTTGACATGAAGAAATAAAGAGCAAGAGAAGCAAGAGGATATTTGCAAGACCTTGAAAGTTTTACAGGATCACTTCTATTGGCCGCACATGAAGAGAGATGTGGAGAGAATATGTGGAAGGTGTACGACTTGCAAGCATGCCAAGTCCCAAGTTCAAAACCAGGGTTTGTATACTCCTTTACCCATTCCTCACCATCCCTGGAATGACATCTCTATGGACTTTATTGTTGGTTTGCCTAGAACTAGGACTGGAAAGGATTCTATCTTTGTTGTTGTTGATAGGTTCTCTAAGATGGCACATTTCATAGCATGTCACAAGACTGATGATGCATTACATGTAGCTAACTTGTTCTTTAAGGAGGTTGTACGTTTGCATGGCATGCCTAGAACCATAGTTTCTGATAGGGACACTAAGTTTCTTAGCTACTTTTGGAGGACACTTTGGTCTAAGTTAGGCACTAAGCTATTGTTCTCTACTACATGTCATCCACAAACTGATGGGCAAACTGAGGTAGTTAATAGGACATTAGGAACACTCCTGCGTGCATTCATTAGAAAGAACTTAAGGACATGGGAAGAATACTTACCACATTGTGAATTTGCATACAATCATGCTATGCATTCTGCTTCTAAGTATTCTCCTTTTGAAATTGTTTATGGGTTCAATCCCACCTCTCCTTTGCATCTAATGCCTTTACCTGAGTGTGAAAGGATAAGTCTAAATGGCAAGAAGAAAGCCGAGTTGGTTCAACAGATTCATGAGAAGGCTAGACAAACATTGAGCAGAAGACCAAGCTTTATGAGAAGCAAGCAAACAAGGGGAGACGTGTGAGGACCTTTGAAGTGGGTGACCAAGTTTGGTTGCACCTGAGGAAGGATAGGTTTCCCAACGAGAGGAAGTCCAAGCTGATGCAAAGGGTTGATGGACCCTTTGAGATCATCCACAAGATCAATGACAATGCCTACAAGCTTGATCTCCAAGGTAAGTATGATGTATCAAATAGCTTCAATGTCACTGACTTGGCTCCTTTTGTTGTAGATGAACCTGATTTGAGGACAAATCCTTTTCAAGAGGGAGGGGATGATGTGATCATGGACCGGATCACTAAGGAGGACAAGGAGAGTCTAGATGAGCCACATGAAGCCACAATGCATCAACCACTTGGTGAGGATGCTCTAGCCATTCCTGAAGGTCCCATGACTCGTTCCAGAGTCAAGAAGCTTAAGGAGAATGTTGTTGGATTACTCACTTCACATCCACAACAAGAAGGTCTTGGACAAGGTTTGATCCGAGATGTCTTGATCACCATTCAAGCCATCTCTACACCAAACTGAGTTAGTGTCTAGGCAAGACATGGGGTGCGTGCTCTTTTCCTTGCTTTTGGTTTTGTCCCACGAGGTTTTCCAGGAGGAAGGTTTTTAACGAGGCCACAACTTGTCTACACATCACCTAAGTGCTATTCTCGGTCCAAGACTAATAGAAGTTGCATTTTATTTCATTTTAAACTTATAGACTATAGTTTTAGTTCTTTCCTTTTTTGATTCATTGTCGAAACCCTAGAGAGTGTGTTCTCTGGTTTCTTATTTCTCTACACCCTTTTGTACCCATCCAACCTTTTCAATACAAGTATTATTTATCTTTGACGGCTCTCTCTCTCTAAAAAGAAGTGTGCCGAGTTCTGGTGTGTCATATCCAGAGTCTAAGGGTGTTTAGTTTGGTGTGTCATATCCAAATCATTCATCTAGGAGTATCAAGAGATCATTCATCCCTCTTGTGTCACCATTCAATCCACACGCCTTGAAGAACTTGAGTCTCTGATTCGTTCTTGCAAGGAGCTATCCATTCCCATCAACCAAGGAGAATCCTAGGGACGCATCATGAGTTCAGTTCTCCTTGAATTTGTTTGGCTTTAGATGAGGATTCAGTATCCAGCACTTGTCCTTGAGATGACCTTTCTTCTTGCAGTGGTCACAAATCAAAGACCTCTTATCCTCTTGCTTGTACACACTCTTGTTTGCCACTGCTGCTTCAGCTTGATTAACCATGACAGGTTCTCCTTTGCTCCCAAACAGACCCACTGAGCCTTCTTCCTTTTGGATTTGCGCACATACATCATCTAGAGAGGGGAGTTTATCAGCTCTCAGGATGTGCTTAATTAGGCTGTTGTAGGATGAATTGAGAGTCAGCAGCAACCCAAATACTTTTTCCTCTTCACGCCTTGCATTCAGAGTTGAGGGATCCACAGTGTGTGGTCTTAGAAGCTCCAGCTCTGCCCAAAGAGATCTAAACTTCCCAAAGTGAGTTTGGAACTCAATATCTCCTTGGCTGAGAGCATTAATGGCTCTTTTCACTTCAAACACTCTAGTAAGGTTGGAAGCATTTCCAAACACCTTGTAGAGAGTGTCCCATAGTTCTTTGGTAGTCTCACAGTATGAGTAAGACTCCAAGATAGCTGGTTCAAGAGAGCTGTGGAGGAGAGAGAGCACCATCTGATCTTCTTGAGACCATTTGTCTTCATCCACCACCACCAGCTCTTTTCCATCTTCTCCTTGGAGGATCTGCTTTGGAGCTGCTTTATTGGTAACATGACTCCATAATCCTCTTCCTCCAAGGGATGTTTTCACCAGTCTGGACCATAAAAGATAGTTAATCCCCTTTAAGGTCACAGGTATGTGAAAAGACTTGTTGCTCTCCATCTTTCACTTGCCAAAAGTAGAATAACCAGAGAGTGAATCTTGAAGAAAATGAAGCAACAAGGACAGAGTAAGCTTTGTTTGCGGAAGTAAATAGGTTCAGAAGCTTTGTTGCTCTGATACCATGAAAGTTTAAGAAGATTTGAGCTAAGTATTGTGAAGAACCATGAAGAACAATGAAGAACAATGGAGAGAGAGAGAGAGAGAGAGAGAGAGAGAATTTCGTGGCCAGAGAGAGAGAGATGAGGAAAATATGTTTCCTTGCCTTTCTTAGTTCTGGATACATGTCTTTATATAGACCAGACAATACATAAAATAATCAGACAAGTTTGAATAAAGAAAAGAATAAATTAATGGGACTGGGCAATGGCAGGGACTGAGGGATGCCAGGGACTGAGGAATGGCAGGGACAGTCTGAGGGATGCCATTGTGATGTGATCATGGAAAGCACCAAGCATGCAACCTTTAAGAGTGCATATGATGTGATCATGGACCGGATCACTAAGGAGGACAAGGAGGGTCTAGATGAGCCACATGAAGCCACAATGCATCAACCACTTGGTGAGGATGCTCTAGCCATTCCTGAAGGTCCCATGACTCGTTCCAGAGTCAAGAAGCTAAAGGAGAATGTTGTTGGATTACTCACTTCACATCCACAACAAGAAGGTCTTGGACAAGGTTTGATCCGAGATGTCTTGATCACCATTCAAGCCATCTCTACACCAAACTGAGTTAGTGTCTAGGCAAGACATGGGGTGCGTGCTCTTTTCCTTGCTTTTGGTTTTGTCCCACGAGGTTTTCCAGGAGGAAGGTTTTTAACGAGGCCACAACTTGTCTACACATCACCTAAGTGCTATTCTCGGTCCAAGACTAAGAGAAGTTGCATTTTATTTCATTTTAAACTTATAGACTATAGTTTTAGTTCTTTCCTTTTTGGTTCATGTCGAAACCCTAGAGGATTTGTCTCTGGTTTCTTATTTAAAGGGTTCTCTACACCCTTATGTAATCATCCAGTCTTTTATTAAACAAGTTACATTCATCTTATACGGCTCTCTCTCTCTAAAAGAAGTGTGCCGAGTTCTGGTGTGTCATATCCAGAGTCTAAGGGTGTTTAGTTTGGTGTGTCATATCCAAATCATTCATCTAGGAGTATCAAGAGATCATTCATCTCTCTTGTGTCACCATTCAATCCACACGCCTTGAAGAACTTGAGTCTCTGATTCGTTCTTGCAAGGATCTATCCATTCCCATCAACCAAAGAGCATCCTAGGGACGCATCAAGTGGTATCAGAGCAACTTTGGTTGGGAAGTACTCGCTATCCTCTTTGTTTTCTTGTTTCTTTTGATTGTTTCATTCATGTTTCATCTTTATCACCTTGAATAAGCAGTAGAACTGATTTGTTTAGGGCTGCTCGTGTGCATAAGAGATTAGACAAGGAATTTTAAGACTTTCCTTTCTTGGTTTTTTTCGAAAACCCTAGAGAGAGAAGAACCCTAGCCGCATGTATCCCTTCTGTCGATCACTTTGTTCTTGTGTTTAACTTGTTTATCACCTAGAACACGAGCCTGATAAGCTTGTTAGGTTGCTAGAAAACCTTAGAAAAGATTAGGAAAAAGTTTAGAAGTTTTTCCTTTTTGCTTGAACCTTTTTCCTTTTCTAGCCGATTTCTCCTTTTTTGTTTTGTCTTGCAAGACAAGCTTGTTTGCTTTTCCTTTTTGCTTGTTTTCTTTTTCCTTTTTGCTTGTCTTGTTCCCTAGAAACCTTTTACTGGTTATTTTGGTTACCTTTGTGTGCAGGAAGCATGGAAGCCGAGTCTGAAGAAGAAGCTTCACTCGCCAGGAAGGACTGTTAAACCTGAAGAGAGAAATGGACCATTAAAGGCCATGTGCAAAGTTAGGGCCAAACCCCATTAGAAGTCTGATCAAGGACTAAAGAGGGTCTAGAAGCTTATGCTGAGCAAGAACAAGGTTCAAGAAGGGCCTATGATCAAGAAGGAAGTGTTTGGGAAGATTTGGGAGCCATTGGATGAAATGTGCAAAGTTAGGGTCGACCGTACGGACTGTACGGACCGTACGGACATGGTCGACCCAAAACACTTCCTGGTTCGACTTTTGGGAGAGTTTGGGCGATGTGCAAAATCCGGGTTGAGGTGTACGGACGGGCGGTCCGTACGGTCGAGCGATGGAGCAGTTTTGGGATTGTCTTCGGTTTGATCAATTTAAACCGAACCAATTCAAATCTCTTGTGACCGTTTGAAGCTAAGGAGGCAAGGATACTTTTGGTTCGAGATGGATTAGAAGAATATGCTCTCAAGATGCTTATCCAGAAGAAGGAAGGAACCTGGACAGATCATTGGCAAGGTTCATGTGCATTGCTGGCTGATTCCTGGCCAAGCTTTCCTAGGCACGCCCAGGCTGTCTCCAGCCTGTCTAAAGACCATCTGACTTCATCCAAACCGTCCATCCTCTCAAGCCTTATAAGCCCTTAGATATAGGTTAATGTTTGCTTATTGTATTGCCTATAAAAGGCCCCTTATGTTGAGTGTAAGCAATTAAGTGAGAGAGTGGGGTTTCCCCTCCTCCTTCCTAATCTTTTCTGGGTTCTAAACCTTTGTTCTTGAGTCTATTATTCTCTGGTTCTCTAAGTCTCACGAATCTCTCCTTAGTCTACTTATTCTACTTATTCTTTTAGTCTCATCTGCAATCTACTTCTTCCATCAATCTCTTCTCACTTTGATACAAGTCAAGACAGAACCTGTTAAGGTTAGATCAACACACACACGACCAATACTCTGTAAATCTCATAAGGACAAGTATCTCATGGAGGCTATGTCGGCTCAACTTAACCAAAACATTGTAGCAACCATGACCGAGATGATGAGGACCAACCTCAATGACATCAGGAGAGAGCTTAGAGAAGACATTAGGAGAGCTACTAGTCAAGCACCAAACCGAGAGACTAGGAGAGAAAGAGAGAGGAGAGAGGAGAGACCTCATGCAACTCGCCAAGAGCATGATGGTTATGAGGAGACTGACAATGAGTATGAGCACCTCAGTTCATCCTCAAGAAGACATAGGCGTGTCCAAGAGAGAAGGATGAACCAGGGAGATGAGCTTGCTGGTTTGAAGATCAAGATACCCCCATTCCATGGCAAAGCTGATCCGGATGCCTACCTTGAGTGGGAGAAGAAGTTTGAAAGTCTTGATGGAAGGGAACCAGTGGAAACATGGCCTAAGCTGAGGGCTATGATGCATAGAGAGTTTGTTCCAAGGAGATACCACAAGGAAGTACTTCGAAAGCAGTCTGAGACCAAGCTATGCTCTTCAAACTCAGTCCACAAACAACAAGACAGCATGACATCACGTCCATTCAGTGATATTGGATCATCTAGCAAGGAACCAATCTGTTACAGCAAGGAGAAGACAGTCTCTAAGCCATTTAAAGAAGATAAACAATTCTGTTTATTCAGTGAAAAGGATAAGGAGGCATTGTTACAAGTAATGATGGATGTGGAGAAGCAAATCAAACGGACCAACACAGCACGTCCATCCATTGAAACAAAGCAACAAGAACCAGCACCAGTTGCGCCTATCCAAGAAGATCAAGACAAAGTAACCTCCCATATCTTTCATAAAGAAGAGCAGCCTGTTCAGAACGTCATGGTCCCTTTAAAACAACACATGGTAGCAGAGAAGACACCCAGGGAACCTCAGAGAGCTCGTAGAATGAATCAACTAATTGTCTTTGATCCATGTGATTTCCAAAGGACCTTCTTAGGTACTTTTCTGTTCACTCCTTTTGTTTGGTACAAGAAAAGAGAAGTGGAACTATCAAGACACGACTTGGATATGAGACATGTTGTATTTGAGCCTGGAGGAGAGGTCTGGAATCAGAAGAACAAGATCAAACAGATTAAGAAGAGTTCAGCCGCACCAACATTTGATTTTGTAGATTTCTCATCCTTTGAAGATAAGGGGTTGCACGTCTCAGCTCAGCAAGAGTTTCACTATGAAACCAACTGGAGAATGAAGCCAAATCAGTCACGGATCCAACAAACCAGACAACGCAGAAAATGGCCTCCTGATCATCAAGATATTGCTAGTTTTGCAAAACATGTCGGTTTGGATCTTCCCGAAAAGAAACCTATAGCTGATTGTGCTGGAAGGTTACAGACCTACTCGTGGAGACCTAGAGAATATTTCCACAAGATTACCACCCTTGGAGAGTGCTCTGTTCGTGCTAGAACAAGTTGGGGTCATAAGGAGTTTGAAGTTGATCAAAAAGACTTGCATCTTGACCATATCAAGATATGGAAGCCACCAGATATGCAGCAACTTCAGTACCAATGCAAAGATTATCAAAATGTAATTGGAGATGAAGAATTCACTAGAGTCAATGGTGAAGTGATTACTGGAGCAGGAGAAGAACTCATGTTTTCTTCTCAAATCAAAGAGAAACCACCAGAGGAACTTAGTCTACAACAATCTCCAAAGAAACCAACCCGGGGTAACTATCTAAACTCAAAGAAAAACATGAAGCCTGATGTGCTTGCTGTGGGTACAGGTCAAACTGTTTTGAGATCTACCATTTTCGAAAAGAGAAGCTATGATAATGATCAGAGTATCAAGAATGGGTTGTTGGCTAAGTTGATGATGCAACCATCAAACCTTGGAAACTGTCTAGCCGCCAGCCTTGACATAGGGACAGTCCGAGGGTCATATCTCAACAACCACAAGGAGTTAACCATTAAACTCGACTGCCATGGAAACTTAACTCATCAGGGTCTCACGTCGATTTGGAATCAAGTCCAAACCTCCTCAGATGAAAGAGTTATGGGTTCTACAAATCGGGTGATCCTGTATTGGCTATCTTTGAATTTTTCTAAGTTTAAAACATCTCAATCCTATATATGGCGACCAGGTGAGCATGCTAAGGTAAGTGATCATGTTTTCAAGAGTTCTTTTATCAATTACACAGATATGATGCACTTGTTTTTGTCAAAAGAGCCATGTGCAGATTATGATGAAGCTTGGAAGCATACAAGAAGAAAGAACAAGCATGTGGAAGACAAGCGGTTCAAGCCACCTGATTTGGATCAGGATAAGCACCAAGACGACACTGGATTCATCCTCATCAAAGAAGCACCACCAGATGCAGCACACAAGCCAAAACCGAGCAAAAACCAATTTGGGATAAGATTATTACTCTTTGATAAACTTTCATGTGCTAACTTGCTTTGTTTCAATATATCAGGTTTGAGTAAGGAATCAGGAACTAAATGGATTAATGCCTTCTACATATCCAAACCAGTCAGCAACAATGCCTATCAAAGAGGCTTGCAAGGTAAGTGTAATCTGATTTTAAACTTCGATGTTACTGACTTGGTCCCCTCTATTGCAGGTAAAACCGATTTGAGGACAAATCTTTTTGAAGAGGGAGGGGATGATGTGATCATGGACCGGATCACTAAGGAGAACAAGGAGAGTCTAGATGAGCCACATGAAGCCACATTGCATCAACAACTTGGTGATGATGCTCTAGCCATTCCTGAAGGTCCCATGACTCGTTCCAGAGTCAAGAAGCTTAAGGAGAATGTTGTTGGATTACTCACTTCACATCCACAACAAGAAGGTCTTGGACAAGGTTTGATCCGAGATGTCTTGATCACCATTCAAGCCATCTCTACACCAAACTGAGTTAGTGTCTAGGCAAGACATGGGGTGCGTGCTCTTTTCCTTGCTTTTGGTTTTGTCCCACGAGGTTTTCCAGGAGGAAGGTTTTTAACGAGGCCACAACTTGTCTTCACATCACCTAAGTGCTATTCTCGGTCCAAGACTCAAAGAAGTTACATTTTTATTCCATTTTAAACTTATGTTAAACTTAGACTATAGTTTTATTTCTTTCATTTTCTTGATCATTGTCGAAACCCTAGAGGATTTGTCTCTGGTTTCTTATTTAAAGAGGCCTCAACACCCTCTTGTATTGATTCAGTCTTTTAATAAACAAGTAACATTCATTCTTGACGGCTCTCTCTCTAGAAAGCTTGCCGAGTTCTGGTGTGTAGTATCCAGAGACCTAAGGGTGTTTAGTTTGGTGTGTCATATCCAAATCATTCATCTAGGAGTATCAAGAGATCATTCATCCCTCTTGTGTCACCATTCAATCCACACGCCTTGAAGAACTTGAGTCTCTGATTCGTTCTTGCAAGGATCTATCCATTCCCATCAACCAAAGAGCATCCTAGGGACGCATCACATATGGTGAGACGCTCCTGAATCAATGATCAAAGGCCTAGGATTTTGAGGTGTGCAGTGCAGTGAATTTAAAGCATTATGAACATTACTACTAGGGTTACCAGAGTTTGCATTGAGAGCCTTTATGAGCGCCTCAATGTCTGACTTGCGGATGAATGCATCATCCTGAAAAGAGGTTCCAGCAATGTGAGCAGAGGAACTCATGGCTCTCCCTTCACCTTGCTGCTGCATTGACTGAGTCATCTGCTGAACATTTTTGTGAGCAGCTTCATGAGCTCTAGCTTGATTGAATCTTGATGGTGGTCTGAGATGAGGATGAAGGAGCCAGCACTGGTTCTTTGTGTGACCAACCTTCTTGCAATGATCACACGTTACTCCCTTCTTCTTATCCTCTGATTTCAAGTAGGCTTTGTTTGCGGATGCCATCTCAGCTTTGTTGGCCAAGGTAAGGTCTCCCTTTCCTCCAAAGAGACCCACAGACCCTTGCTCCTTTTGAATCTGAGAGCACACCTCCTCTAGACTTGGTAACTTCTCAGCTCTCAAAATGTGTTTAATGAGATCATTGTATGCTGGATTGAGAGTGAGAAGCAGTCCAAAGACCTTGTCTTGCTCACGCCTCTCAATCAGGATGGTTGGGTCTGTTGTGTTTGGTCTCAACATCTCTAGCTCTGCCCAAAGAGATCTGAACTTCCCAAAGTGTGCCGTGAAGTCCACATCCTCCTGGTTCAGGCTGTTGATGGCTTTCTTTACCTCAAATACTCTGCTGAGGTTTGAAATGTTTCCATAAACCTTTTGTAGAGTATCCCACAACTCCTTTGCGGTCTCACATTATGAGTAAGCCTCCATTATGGAGCTATCAAGGGAGCTTTGCAAGACAGACAGCACCATGAGATCCTCTTGACCCCATTTGCCTTCATCCATCACTACAATCTCCTTTCCATCTTCTCCTTGGGTAATCTGTTTTGGTGCCTCACTGGAAGTGATGTGCTCCCATAAACCTCGACCACCAAGGGCTGTCTTGGCCAACCTTGACCAGAGTAAGTAGTTAAGACCCTTCAGGGTAACCGGAATGATCACTGCCTTGTGCTGCTCCATCTTCAACTGTTATTATCCAGCGGGTAAAAGGGTGAACCAAGAAGGATTCTTGAGTTTTGAAGACTGGATTGATGAGATACTAAGTGTAGACTAAGTATACTCTCTTGTGACAGGATGAAATGAGCAGAAAAGAGTGAGCACTTCCTGGAAACTGAGCAAGAACTCGCAAGAACAGTCTTATTATCCACTGGATAAAAGGATGTTCTTCAAGAAATTAAGAAAGTAAACCGATGAAGTGAACAAAGGAAGTAACAGAAAGAGATTTGCGGAAGAGAATAGGTGTTTAGGAGCTTACAAGCTCTGATACCATGTAAGTTTTGTGAAGAATAAGTGAGAAACCAGAGAAGAACAAGAGAGAGAGAAGAGAGAATCGTAAGGCAAGAGAGAGAGAGAGAAGGAAGATTTTATTTCCTTGCTTAATTTAGGAACCATACAACATTGTTTTATAGACAAAAGGAGACAAGAAGAATAGGATTAATCTATTCTGGTCTGAACCAGAGAAAGGGACAGCTCCTGAATGGTCTGATCTCTATTTTAAATTTCAAATCTGCCGAGTTCCCACTTGCCTATGTAGTTGATGCATGTAATCGACTATATCAGCTCGTATGTAGTTGAGGCATGTAGTTGACTATATCAGCTCACATGTAGTTGAGGCATGTAGTCAACTATGTCACTTGCCTATGTACACAGATGTTCTTCTCTTTATCTTCTTTATTTCTTCAGGTCAATAGAAGGAAACAAAATATTTGTATTGATCTCTGGAGGTACATGGGGCTGTCCATACATCAGAATGAACTAGATCAAAACACTCATCATACATAGTAGTTGACTCAGGAAAACTAACTCTACAATGTTTTTCCAGAATGCAAGATTCACATCCAAGATGATCTTGATCCAGTCTTGGTAAAGCAAGTTTAAGGACTTGGGAGTTTGGATGGCCAAGTCTAGCATGCCAAAAAACATCAGTACAACCAGACTTCATAGCTGAGTGGAACACTGCTGGTTTAATGCTATCCAAAAGATACAGACCATCTTTAGCACTTCCTTCCCCAATCTTCTCTCCTGACTTATTGTCCTGAAACCATACGTCATCAGCACTAAACACTGCCAAGCATTCAAGATCCTTTGTTGCCTTTTGGACAGATAACAGATTAGATGTGAATTCTGGCATGTATAAAGCCTCAGAGTTCTTACTAAACAGTTCTAGTTCTCCAACTCCTCTAACTGCTATGTCCTGACCATTAGCAATACTAACTTTCCCAAAGTGAGGTCTAATATTGCATAATAAACCTGAATCACTTGGTGCGTCCCTAGGATGCTCTTTGGTTGATGGGAATGGATAGATCCTTGCAAGAACGAATCAGAGACTCAAGTTCTTCAAGGCGTGTGGATTGAATGGTGACACAAGAGGGATGAATGATCTCTTGATATTCCTAGATGAATGATTTGGATATGACACACCAAACTAAACACCCTTAGACTCTGGATATGACACACCAGAACTCGGCACACTTCTTTTAGAGAGAGAGAGCCGCAAAAGATGAATGAACTTGTATTGAAAAGGTTGGATGATTACATAAGGGTGTAAAGAACCCTTTAAATAAGAAACCAGAGAACACTCTCTCTAGGGTTTCGACAATGCATCAAAAAAGGAAAGAACTAAAACTATAGTTTATAAGTTTAAATTGAAATAAAATGCAACTTCTATTAGTCTTGGACCGAGAATAGCACTTAGGTGATATGTAGACAAGTTGTGGCCTCGTTAAAAACCTTCCTCCTGGAAAACCTCGTGGGACAAAACCAAAAGCAAGGAAAAGAGCACGCACCCCATGTCTTGCCTAGACACTAACTCAGTTTGGTGTAGAGATGGCTTGAATGGTGATCAAGACATCTCGGATCAAACCTTGTCCAAGACCTTCTTGTTGTGGATGTGAAGTGAGTAATCCAACAACATTCTCCTTGAGCTTCTTGACTCTGGAACGAGTCATGGGACCTTCAGGAATGGCTAGAGCATCCTCACCAAGTGGTTGATGCATTGTGGCTTCATGTGGCTCATCTAGATACTCCTTGTCCTCCTTAGTGATCCGGTCCATGATCACATCATCCCCTCCCTCTTGAAAATGATTTGTCCTCAAATCAGGTCCATCTACAACAAAAGGAGCCAAGTCAGTGACATTGAAGCTATTTGATACATCATACTTACCTTGTGATGCGTCCCTAGGATGCTCTTTGGTTGATGGGAATGGATAATCCTTGCAAGAACGAATCAAAAGACTCAAGTCCTTCAAGGCGTGTGGATTGGATGGTGACACAAGAGGGATGGATGATCTCTTGATACTCCTAGATGAATGGTTTGGATATTACACACCAAACTAGACACCCTTAGGCTCTGGATATGACACACCAGACTCGGCACACTTCTTTTAGAGAGAGAGAGAGAGCCGCAAAGATGAATAAACTTGTATAGAAAAGATTGGATGAGTACAATAGGGTATAAGGCACCCTTTAAATAAGAAAACCAGAGACATGCCTCTAGGGTTTTCGACCAAGAACCAAAAAAGGAAAGAAAGCAAAACTATAGTTTATAAGTTAAATGAAATAAAAATGCACTTCTATTAGTCTTGGACCGAGTGTAGCACTTAGGTGATTTGTAGACATGTTGTGGCCTCGTTAAAAACCTTCCTTCTAGAAAACCTCGTGGGACAAAACCAAAAGCAAGGAAAAGAGCACGCACTCCATGTCTGCCTAGACACTACCTCAGTTTGGTGTAGAGATGGCTTGAATGGTGATCAAGACATCTCGGATCAAACCTTGTCCAAGACCTTCTTGTTGTGGATGTGAAGTGAGTAATCCAACAACATTCTCCTTAAGCTTCTTGACTCTGGAACGAGTCATGGGACCTTCATGAATGGTTAGAGCATCTTCATCAAATGGTTGATGCATTGTGGCTTCATGTTGTTAACTTGAAGAGAGACAAATGATCTTATGAGAGATGAGATGGAGCAGTGGAGTTGAACCCAACAAGAATTATAAAGGGTTGTGAGCAAAGACTTGGGATCTGGTGACATAGTCATGAGATATAGTCGATTACATGCATCAACTACATGCATCAACTACATAGTCCGATAATATAGTCGACTACATGCCTCAACTACATCATATAGTCGACTACATGAATCGACTACATGAACCGACTACATCACAGTGTTCAAATTGGTTTGAATTGTCAAGATGACCGTTGGGAAGCAGAAGGCTCCACTTGCTCTGTGTGAATCTTAAAAACCCTAATGTATCTATCTCTCTCTATATAATGTATCTCTCTCTGGTCGAAAATAACAACAAGAAATAAGAAGAAAAGAAGGGAGTTGGGGATTTCCCCTCTCCACTTCATAAACTTGGTTACTTCAATCTCTCTTAATCTCTCAAGTCTCTCTCTAAATCTCACTCGAATCTCTTCTTAGTCTCTTTACTCTCTCTAATCTTTGTTTCTGGTTCAAGTATACACTAGCTAAAACCAGATCCACTCTCTTCTTCATTTCGAGTTTTCTCTGCTACAAATACCACTTTCATCCTGCTCATCACACACACGACCTCATACTCTGTGAAATTACAACATGGTATCAGAGCCAGGCTCATCTGAACTTGGTTCTTGCTTCCGCTGAAGCTCAAAGCTTTATCCCATGTCATTTCGAAACCAAGAAGAAGCTACTGTCCAGCCTGCTGTTCAACCCCTTCAAGAAGAAGGTGTGCTCATCCATGGCGCCCAGAAGCTGTCCTTGGTCGTTCTCCACTCTCTCAGGTCCGCCCTTGAAGAAAGAAGGCCATTTGAAGCTTGTCCAAGCCATTCTTATTCACTGTCCAAGAAGAAAGGTGAAAGCTTTCATCTTGAATCTGTTATGGCGAGCTCAAACCTGAAGAAAGGTGGAGTCTTTGACATGGAAAGTTCAAGAGGATGGTTCACAGAAGAAGAAGATGTTGGGATCGACACCAACAACTCAAACCTTGCTGTGTGTGAACATGAAGCAATAAACAAGAGGATACAGTGTTGACATGAAGAAGTGAATGACAAGAGTTGAGAGATCAAGACAAGAGAAGCATTCAGGATGATCAAGGATGAACTGATCCGTACAAGTCCGTACACCCTAACCCTAGCTTGACTTGCACGGCACACAAGAGGAGAGTTGAACCGGGAAAGACTTATTTAAATATCTGCCTAAGCTTAAGCAAGAGAGAAGGAGCCGTTGGAGTCAAGACAGAAGGAGATCACATGCTTGGTTAAGGTTTGAATCGGATGAGAGAGACATAAGGACCAGTCACTTTCACCTAGGCTGGACGAGCCATCTGCCTTGGTCCAGACTGCTCTCTGCCTTGCTCAGACCCATTAGTTTATTCATTTCTCAGTCAACTTGTTACTCTATTTATGTATGTGTCCTATGAACCGATTAAGGCAAGGAATACAATTCCTCATTTCTCTATTCTCGTCTCTCTCTCTCTCTACACTCTCTCACGAATACTCTCTCCCTTCTCTCTAGTTCTTCCTGTTCTTCATCTTCTACACACAAACCAGACACTAAACACACTTATTCTAACATGGTATCAGAGCCTCTAAGCTCTTGAAACCTTTCTCTACTTCCGCAAAGCACTCTGCTCTATTCTCTTGTCGATTTTCTTCAAGGCACACCCTATTACCCAGCGGTTAATAGCAGAAGAAGATGGAGAACACCAAACTTGCGACCATTCCTGTGACTCTGAAGGGGGTAAACTACCTTCTATGGTCTAGATTGGTGAAAACTGCCCTTGGAGGAAGAGGTTTATGGAGCCATGTCTCAACCGGAGAAGCTCCAAAACAGACCATCCAAGGAGAAGATGGAAAGGAGATAGTTGTGGTGGATGAAGGCAAATGGGCTCAGGAGGATCTCATGGTGCTTTCTCTCATCCAAAACTCTCTGGATCCAGCCATTTTGGAAGCTTATTCATACTGTGAAAGCTCAAAAGACTTATGGGAAACTCTCTACAAGGTTTATGGAAACATCTCTAACCTTACTCGAGTTTTTGAAGTAAAGAAGGCCATCAACTCTCTCAGCCAAGAAGATGTGGACTTCACGGTTCATTTTGGCAAGTTCAGGTCCCTTTGGGCTGAGTTGGAGATGCTCAGACCACACACAACTGAACCAGCAGCCTTGAATGAAAGGCGTGAGCAAGATAAGGTCTTTGGGTTACTTCTCACTCTTAGTTCAACCTACAATGACCTAATCAAACACATACTGCGAGCTGACAAGCTACCAAGCCTGGAAGAAGTTTGTGCTCAGATACAAAAGGAACAAGGATCCCTGGGTCTATTTGGAGGCAAAGGTGAGCTGGTCATGAGCAATCAAGCTGAGGGACCAGTAGCAAACAAAGGAGTTTACAAGTATGATGATAGGAAGACCTTGATATGTGATCATTGCAAAAAGAAGGGTCACATGAAGGACAAATGCTGGATACTCCATCCCCATTTGAAACCAAATAAGTTCAAGGAGCAAAGGAATCAGTACCAGGAGGCTAGAGCTCACTTCTCAAATGATGGAGCTGAACCAGTGACTCCCTCTGGATGCCTCTCAACGTGCACCAACACTGGTATGGGAAAGGCCTTGGCGACAACTTCTTCTTACTCCACAGCAAGGACTAATCAGGATGAGACCATCAAAAGATCTGATCTAGAGGCTCTCATCAAGGCCTTAAAAGAAAACTCTGGTATCCCTAATACCCTTGGTATCTCACTTAATGCATCTTATATTGCTGGTACTTCCATGAATAGATTAGACACTGCTAGACCTCTAGTAATAGATTCAGGTGCATCACACCATATGATTAGTGATTCAAACCTGATTACCAATATAAAACCAGCCTTAGGCAGTGTCATGATAGCTAATGGAGATAGGGTACCAATAAAAGGTATAGGTGATTTACAATTGTTTGACAAAGTGTCTAAGGCTTTCTATATGCCAACCTTTGCATCTAATCTTCTGTCGGTTAAGAAAGTCACCTCTGACTTGAATTGTCATGTTACATTCACTCCTAATGAGGTTTATTTTCAGGATATTGAGACTAGTAAGTTGCTGGGCAAAGGTGGAACCAAGGGAGACTTGTACTTACTTGAGAACACAATGCTAGCTTCTGATTTATCTTGTGCTTTAAATTCTGTTTCTGAATTCCCTAAAGATGTAATATGGCATGCTAGACTAGGACATCCTCATTCTCGTGCCTTGAACATCATGTTGCCTAGTATTTATTTTAAAAGTGATTGTGAGGCTTGTATCTTAGGAAAACATTGCAAATCTGTGTTTCCTAAATCCATGACCATCTATGATAATTGCTTTGATCTAGTTCATTCTGATGTGTGGACAGCACCCTGTGAATCTAGAGAACAACATAAATACTTTGTGACATTTATAGATGAAAAATCTAAGTACACTTGGTTAACATTGTTAAAATCAAAGGACAGGGTACTAGAAGCTTTTAAGAACTTTCAAAGTTATGTTGCTAATCACTTTCATGCCAAGATTAAGATCTTTAGGTCAGACAATGGAGGAGAATATACCAGCACAGCCTTCACACAACACCTTGCAACACAAGGCATCATCCATCAGACTAGCTGCCCCTACACGCCTCAACAAAATGGTGTGGCAGAGAGGAAAAATCGACATCTAATGGAGGTGGCCAGGAGCATGATGTTCCACATGAATGTGCCTAAAAGACTATGGGGAGATGCAGTTGTCACGGCTTCTTACTTGATCAACAGAATCCCCACAAAAGTCCTCAATGATAAATCACCTTATGAGGTACTCAACAACACTAGACCCTCTATAGATCACTTGCGTGTGTTTGGGTGTATGTGTTTTGTTTTGATCCCAGGTGAACTAAGAAACAAACTGGAGGCTAAGAGCACCAAAGCTATGTTCATTGGCTACTCACCAACTCAGAAGGGATACAAGTGCTATGTCCCAGCCACTAGGAAAGTTCTAATCTCCAGGGATGTCAGATTTGTGGAATCAAAAGCCTATTATGATGAGAAGAGTTGGAGTGAACTCAAGGACCTATCTCACTCTGCCTCTGATAGAGCCAACAACCTGAGGGTGATTCTAGAGAATCTTGGCATCAATCTGCCACAAGAACCTATGGAGAACAAGGAAAACTCAGCTCATGGTGAGGAACCTGCTGAGGAAAACATTCAAGCTACTCATCCTGATCCTGAGGGGGGCAATGACACAATACATCCTGAAGGAAACTCAATGGCTCATGATCAAGATGAGTCGCCATCAGACACAGAAAATGTGACTCAACCAGAAGATTCAAGTGAAACAAATGAGGCAGAGGCAGAACCTGATCAGATACAACCTCTGAGAAGAAGTACAAGGATCAGGAACCCTGCATCAAACTGGATCAACACAAGAGTATACTTCAATGCTGAGGCAGTAGCTCAACCAATCAGTGCAACATGCTCTATGGCTCAGTATCCAGAAGAACATCAAGCCTTCATCAGTGAGTTGGATCAAGAATGGATACCAAGGTCATATCAGGAAGCCATGGAACATGAGGAGTGGAGAGAGTCAGTAGGGAAAGAGACTGATGCCATGATAGCAAATGATACATGGTATGAAGCTGAACTCCCAAAAGGCAAGAAGGCAGTAACAAGTAGATGGATCTTCACTATCAAGTATCTAGCAAATGGGAAACCAGAGAGGAAGAAGACTAGACTAGTAGCAAGGGGATTCACTCAAACTTATGGAGAGGACTACATTGATACATTTGCACCAGTGGCTAAACTTCATACAATAAGAATTGTTCTCTCCATTGCTGTTAACTTGGAATGGGAACTATGGCAAATGGATGTGAAGAATGCATTCCTACAAGGAGAGTTGGAAGATGAAGTGTACATGCGACCACCTCCTGGCCTAGAGAGCCTTGTAAAACCAGGAAATGTCCTAAGACTAAAGAAGGCAATCTATGGATTGAAGCAATCACCAAGGGCCTGGTATCACAAGTTGAGCACAACACTCAATGGAAAAGGCTTTGTGAAGTCTGAAGCTGATCATACACTCTTCACACTAACCAGCCAGCAAGGAATGGTGGTCATTCTTGTCTATGTAGATGACATTATCATCACTGGTAGTGACAAGGGAGGTATCATCTCAACTAAAACCTTTCTTAAAACAGCATTTGATATTAAGGATTTAGGAGAGTTAAAGTACTTCCTTGGGATTGAAATATGCCGATCTAAAGAGGGGCTTTTCTTATCCCAAAGGAAGTACACACTTGACATCTTAAATGAGGCAGGAAACCTTGGAGGGAGACAGGCCAAAACCCCATTGGAAGAAGGCTACAAGGTACTGCGAGAGGGGGAGTTTGAAGATACATCCTTTGAAGATGTCAAGAAGTATAGAAGGATGGTTGGAAAGCTAATCTACCTAACCATCACTCGTCCAGATGTGTGCTTTGCTGTGAACCAAGTGAGTCAACACATGCAAGACCCCAAAGTTCATCACTGGAATATGGTGGAGAGGATCTTGAGATACTTAAGAGAAGCTCCTGGTCAAGGTGTGTGGATGGCGTGCAACAAGAGTACTGAAGTTGTAGGATATTGTGATGCTGATTGGGCTGGAGACAGAGTTGATAGAAGATCAACCACAGGCTATTGCACATTCATTGGAGGAAACTTAGTCACATGGAAAAGCAAGAAGCAGAAGGTGGTATCTTGCTCAAGTGCTGAGGCAGAATACCGATCTATGAGGAAGCTAACTAGTGAACTCATATGGATCAAGGGTTTGCTAAAGGACTTGGGTATAGAGATCACTACACCCATGACAATGCACTGTGATAATCAGGCAGCCATACACATTGCATCCAACTCAGTATTCCACGAGAGAACCAAGCATATAGAGGTGGATTGCCATAAGGTCAGGCAAGCAGTGGAACATCAAGTCATTCTCCCATGCTATACCAGAAGTGAAGATCAACTGGCTGATATATTCACTAAGGCAGCCAGCACCAAGGTTTGTGAGTCCATTCACCCTAGACTTGGACTCATAGACCTCACATGTCACTGATCCTCTTGCCATGAAGTATTCTACTCTTTTTCCTTGCTTGGTTTTTATCCCTAGTGGTTTTTCCAAGTAAGGTTTTAATGAGGGAATGCTTCATGGTATCCAAGCTTGACTGGTTCCCCATAGTCAAGCTTGAGGGGGAGTGTGAACATGAAGCAATAAACAAGAGGATGCAGTGTTGACATGAAGAAGTGAATGGCAAGAGTTGAGAGATCAAGACAAGAGAAGCATTCCGGATGATCAAGAATGAACTGATCCGTACAAGTCCGTACACCCTAACCCTAGCTTGACTTGCACGGCACACAAGAGGAGAGTTGAACCGGGAAAGACTTATTTAAATATCTGTCTAAGCTTTAGCAAGAGAGAAGGAGCCGTTGGAGTCAAGACAGAAGAAGATCACATGCTTGGTTAAGGTTTGAATCGGATGAGAGAGACATAAGGACCAGTCACTTTCACCTAAGCTGGACGAGCCATCTGCCTTGGTCCAGACTGTTCTCTGCCTTGCTCAGACCCTATTAGTTTATTCATTTCTCAGTCAACTTGTTTCTCTATTTATGTATGTGTCCTATGAACTGATTAAGGCAAGGAATACAATTCCTCATTTCTCTATTCTCGTCTCTCTCTCTCTCTTCACTCTCTCACGATTTCTCTCTACCTTCTCTCTAGTTCTTCCTGTTCTTCATCTTCTACACACAAACCAGACACTAAACACACTTATTCTAACATAAAGGTTTATGTGCAAAGCTTGGGCAAAACCCATTTAGAGACTGATCAAGATCTAAGGAGGGTCCAGAAGCTTATGCAGAGCTAGAACAAGGTTCAAGAGAGGTTTATAATGAAGTAAGAAGACTTGGGAGAAGTTTGGAGGCAAATGGTCGATGTGCAAAATCAGGGCGGCCGTACGGACTGTACGGACCGTACGGACGTGGTCGACTCAAAAGTTCACATTCGACCATTTTGGAACATTTTGGGTTTGTGCAAAAATAGGGCAAGAAGTGTACGGACCAAACCCCAATCCGTACACTCCCATGGCAGAACATTGCTTCCCAAGTCATGAAGAACCATTGTTGGCCTCAAGGGAAGAAGAAAGGATCAAATGGCATCTTTGGAGGATCTGGCGAGATTCCCTTTGTGCTGACCGTTTATGGATAAGGTTTAAGGCTATCCAGACTGGAAAGAAAAAGCAAGTTGGACTATGAACCTGGACTGGTCTTTGGAATGGTTCATGTGCATTGGTGGCATATTCCTGGCCGAGTTTATCCTTAGGCACTCCTGCTGGTTCCAGGCTGTCCAAACCTGTAGAGCTTATGGTCCACATGATTCAAACCGAGGCTCCTCCTTCCCTTGACTCCACATGCTTACTTTGATTATTAGGAAACCCTTGTGTAGCTCATTTTATCTATTTAAGCACCTTGTATGTCGAGTATGAATAATAAGTTGAGAGTTTCTCCTCTTCATAATCTCTTAGTCTCTTATACTCTCTATACTCAAGTCTCTGGTTCCTTAGTCTCCTAATCTCTCATATAGTCTCTCTATTCTCTTAAGTCTCTCACGAATCTCCACCATTTTCATCAGTCTCCTTCTCCATTCTCATCAAGTCTCATCCGCATCATCTTCATTTCTATTCTACATCACTCAAGCACTTGAACTCTGAAAACTTTCATGGTATCAGAGCCAGGTTGCTCAGACTCCTGGTGAATCATACGCAGCAGTCACAAGCTCAAAAGACCATTACTTTAAAGATCCAGTTCATCCGGATCTAGAGTTTACACCTTTGGAGAACAAGAAGACAGTTTAGCTCATACCAACCTCAAGATGGAGTCTTCCAGAGCCATTGTCATTCCAGTCATCCTCAAAGGTCCCAACTACCTTCTCTGGTCTCGCCTGGTGAAGACAGCCCTTGGTGGAAAAGGGTTATGGAGTCATTGCATCTCTGATGCTCCAAAATGAGATTTTAAGAGGATTATGAGTCTGGTTTATGAAAAGTATCCAGAATAGTGAAGAACAAGTGAGAGAGAAGAGAAAACTCGTGAGAGAGAGAGAGGAGAGTATTCAAAACTAAGGAGAGAGAGAACCATGAGAGAAATGAGGAAACAGTTTTCCTTTATTCATTATGCTTCAGATACATGTCTTTAAATAGCCAAAACAATAATAAACAATTACACACAAGTTGACAATAAATATAATAAGCAAAGAGGAGAGAGGGAGCAGCTTGGCTCGTCCAGAAAGGGTGGAAAGGGACAGGTTGGCTCATCCAGCAAGGTTGGAAAGGGACAGGTCAGAACAGTCTGATTCCTTAACCAGACATGTGAACTTGTTCCTCCAACGTCTCTTTTGATTCCCTTGCAACCAGATCACGTGTTCTGATCAATTTAAACTTTGTATCTGGTTAGACAAGCATTCCCTTGTCTTGCAAGCCAAGGTAGGTTACTTAGAGCCCAAACTGTACGGACATCACCACACTGATCACTCGGATGCTTTACTTGCAATTCTCTCTTCACTTATGCTTTGTATATCTTCAAGCCACTTATGTATTCATGTCAACACTCCCCCTCAATCTTGACCATAGGGACTGGTAAAGCTTGGATTCCATGAAGCATTCCCTCATTAAAACCTTTACTTGGAAAAACCACTTAGGATAAAAACCAAGCAAAGGAAAAAGAGTAGAACACTTCATGGTAAGAGGATCAGTGACATGAGATGTCTATGAGTCCAAGCTTAGGATGAATGAACTCACAAACCTTGCTGCTTGCTGCCTTAGTGAATATATCAGCCAATTGATCTTCACTTCTTGTGTAGCATGGAAGAATCACTTGCTGCTCTACTGCTTGTCTCACCTTGTGACAGTCTACTTCTATGTGCTTTGTTCTCTCATGGAAGACTGAGTTTGATGCAATGTGTATAGCCGCCTGATTATCGCAGTGCATTGTCATTGGTGCTGTGATTTCTATCTCCAAGTCTTTGAGTAGTCCTTTGATCCATATAAGCTCACTGGTTAGCTTCCTCATGGCCCTATATTCTGCCTCAGCACTTGAGCATGACACCACCTTCTGTTTCTTGGTCTTCCATGTGACTAGATTGCCTCCAATGAAGGTACAATATCCAGTGGTTGATCTCCTATCAGTTCTGTCTCCAGCCCAATCTGCATCACAATACCCTACCACTTCAGTGCTTCCATTGCTAGCCATCCATATACCTTGACCAGGTGCTTCTCTCAAGTATCTCAAGATCCTCTCCACCATGTGCCAGTGATGAACCGTGGGTGTTTGCATATGCTGACTGACTTGGTTCACAGCAAAGCATACATCAGGTCGAGTTATGGTCAGATATATGAGTTTTCCAACAATTCTTCTATACTTCCTGACATCCTCAAATGGAGTAGCATCAAACTCCCCCTCTCGCAGTACCTTGTAGCCTTCCTCTAATGGAGTCTTGGCCTGTCTACCCCCAAGGTTTCCTGCCTCATTTAAAATGTCAAGTGTGTACTTCCTTTGGGATAAGAAAAGCCCCTCTTTAGAGCGGCACATTTCAATCCCTAAGAAGTACTTTAACTCTCCCAAATCCTTAATATCAAATGCAGTTTTGAGAAAGGTTTTGGTTGAGAGTATACCTTCCTTGTTGCTACCAGTGATAATGATATCATCTACATACACCAAGATCACCACAATACCTTGTTGGCTGGTTAGAGTGAATAGGGAGTGATCTGCCTCTGATTTTACAAACCCTTTTCCATTAAGAGTTGCACTCAGCTTGTGGTACCAGGCTCTAGGAGATTGCTTCAAGCCATATATTGCCTTCTTCAGCCTCAAAACATTCCCTGGTTTGACCATGCTCTCTAAACCAGGAGGTGGACTCATGTAGACTTCATCTTCCAATTCTCCTTGTAGGAATGCATTCTTCACATCCATCTGCCATAGATCCCACTCAAGGTTGACAGCAAGTGATAGAAGAATCCTTATGGTGTGCAACTTGGCCACTGGTGCAAAGGTATCCAGATAGTCTTCCCCATACACTTGAGTATAACCTCTTGCCACAAGTCTTGTCTTCTTCCTCTCTGGTTTTCCATTAGCAAGATACTTGAATGTGTACAGCAGGCGACTTGTGATGCAATCCAGGATGAACTAATCTTAGATGAACTTAATGATGAAGCTGAATGGATGCAAGAACCAAGTTACTATGAAGAAGATGATATGGACCAGACCCAAAATGAAGATGTTTCTCTCTCAGCCCAAAAGAAGTCCAACGACCAGAAAGAAGATCCATTTGTCATATCTGTTGGGCCCATCACGAGATCCAGGTCCAAGAAGCTTATTGAGAAGATTACTTGCCTTGTTCTGAACCAAGAAAGTGAAGAAGAGTTACTTGGCCAAACCATCATCACCCCAACCACCTTCATTTACTCGGCTGTCTTCTACAACAACTAATTTACTTATGTTTTTGTCTTATTTCTTTTCCCTAAGTGCTCATGCACGAAACTACAAGTCCCAAGGCTGTCATGCACGAGATTGTTGTCATTTTTCCTTTAAAACTCTGTTTTGGTTTCATTTGGAAGACAATCATCATTTTTATCAAAAACTCATTTCTCTTTGGTGATTCATTTGTTCTTAGAACAACTTGATTGTGGAGGTGTGTGAACCCAAAACAATCAACAAGCTCTCAATCTGACTGGTGTGTCGAATCCAGAGTGAGAGAGTGAAGAATCTGAGGTCTTTCCGCAACCCTCAGTGTTTCAATCGATCAAATCCTTTCAACCCATCTATCCATAAACCCTAATTCGTCCATCAAGCCAATATCCATCAAAAAACCATCTTTCAATCTGTTACAGAGTAGATCCAACCAAAATCAGAGTGGAAATCCTTGGGAAAAAGTCATTAAGTGGTATCAGAGCAACCACTCTGTTGATCTACAAGTTCTGGGTTATTTTTCAATCTCTAAACTATCAAAGTCTGAAACTTTCTGGGATTTCAAGTTCATTTCTTTGGGATTTCGAATTCATCTTTTATTCTGGGTATTTCTGTTCTTATCAGTCTCTTATCTGTCTATCTGTTTGCAAGTGAGCCAAATCTGATTGAGAAAGAAAATCCCCAGGAGAAATCGGGTTCAGTCTAGGAGAAATCAGACTGAGGTTTGGTAAAATCACTTGCTCATCCAAAATCTTGCAATCTGTCTATCTTTTCTTTTCTTTGGGGATTTGGGTTTCTGCATTTTTCACTTGATTGGGTTGTTTACAGAACCATTGAATCACTATCATCACCAAAAGCTTGAGAGATCAAAGGATATTGTGAGGAGAGAGTTCTGTTTATTGCTAAAGTTTGTTGATTTTGCAGGAAACCATGTCTGGAGAAAACAATGAACAAGAAGGAACACCAACACCTGCTGTCAATATTAATCCTTTTCAAATGCAGGCTCTAATTGCTGAGATCACCAAGCAAGTTCAAGATAATCTGATCAGAAGAGAAGAGGAAGCCAATGAATTATTTTATGGTTCTAGACAGCCTAGAAACAGAGCTGCAGAACGACAAGAAAGGAGAACCAGAAGGGAATCTAGTGAAGTTGAATCTGATGATGCTTATTCCTCTTCAGACAGAAGTGTAACCAAGTCCAGAAGAAACAACAACCAGCGTCCAAGAGTCAATGATAACTTGGGAAATATCAAGCTGAGAATCCCACCTTTTGCTGGAAAGAGTGATCCTGATGCATACTTGGAGTGGGAAAGAAAAATGGAACTAGTTTTTGATACTCAAACCTATTCTGAAGAGAAGAAAGTGAAGCTTGCTGCAACTGAGTTCAGTGGGTATGCTATCAACTGGTGGGAGCAGATCATCCACAAGAGAAGACAAACTGGAGTGCCGCCAGTTACTTCTTGGTATGAAATGAAAACTCTTATGAAAGCTAGATTTGTTCCATCTCATTATGGCAGAGATCTTCACCAGAAGCTCAGGAGACTGACTCAAGGAAACAAGAGTGTAGATGACTATTTCCAGGAAATGGAGACTCTCATGATCAAAGCCAACGTTAATGAAGATGAGGAATCCACAATGGCAAGGTTCCAGGGAGGTCTTAACAGAGATGTGCAGGATCGCCTAGAGATGCAAGACTTCAATAACATGGAAGAACTCCTTCATAAGGCAGTGCTTATTGAGCAGCAGAACAAGAGAAAGTCTTCTTACTCCAGGAACCAGTATGGGTCATCTTCTAAGACAGCTTACAACAAAGAAGAAAAGAGTATCAGTAAGCCAAAAGAAGAAGTTAGGACATGGGAAAAGAGCAGAGATGACAAAGGAAAAGCACCAGCTACCAGAACCAGAGATGTGAAGTGTTTCAAGTGTCATGGCATTGGACACTATGCTAATGAGTGTTCAAACAAAAGAGCTATGATTCTGCTAGAAGGTGGAGGTTATGAAACCGAAGAAGAAGCTCTAGAAACCAACACTGATGAAGAAGAAGTTGATTATCCAGTCAAGGGAGAGCTACTGGTTACTAGGAGAACTTTGAGTGTGAAGCAAAAGGAAGAAGAGCAGAACCAGCGTGAGAACCTGTTCCATACTAGATGTCAGATTCAAGACAAGGTTTGCAGCTTGATTATTGATGGAGGGAGTTGCACTAATGTGGCGAGTTCATCCCTGGTTGAGAAGCTTAATCTGAAGGTTCAGAAACATCCAAAGCCTTACACTCTGCAGTGGCTTAGTGAAGATGGAGATTTGAAGGTACAGAAACAAGTGAAGGTTCCTATCACCATTGGAAGATATGCAGATGAGATACTGTGTGATGTTCTTCCTATGGATGCCGGACATATTCTCTTAGGAAGACCATGGCAGTATGATCACAAGGTGATGCATGATGGATTCACAAATCGCCACTCCTTTGAACACCAAGGCAAGAAGATCACCTTAGTCCCACTGTCACCTCATGAAGTTCACCTTGACCAAGTGCAACTGAAAAACAAAAGAGAGGCTGACAAGGAACAGAAGGTAAGAAACACCAATTTATTTGTCAAGAATGTTGAGGTTAAGAGAAACATGTATGCTCAGCAGGCTATGATCTTGTTTGTTTACAAGAGAACACTAACCTCATCTTCTAACAATGCACCGGCTATTCCGAGTGAGTTTGATTTTATTTTGCAGGAGTATAGTGATGTTTTTGCAGAGGAGAATGAACAAGGTCTGCCTCCAATCCGTGGCATAGAACATCAGATTGACTTTGTTCCAGGAGCTTCATTGCCAAACAGACCAGCCTATCGTTCCAACCCTGTAGAGACTTTGGAGCTTCAAAGACAAGTTACTGAGCTTATGGAAAAAGGTCACATCCGAGAGAGCCTCAGTCCTTGTGCTGTTCCTGTGCTGCTTGTTCCAAAGAAAGATGGAACTTGGAGAATGTGTGTAGACTGTCGAGCCATCAACAACATCACGGTAAAGTACAGACATCCCATTCCTCGTCTTGATGATATGCTAGATGA
>CAJHQQ010004333.1:0-29825 GCA_905132885.1 Moricandia moricandioides
CCGTTTTTTTGCAGCGGAGACTAGCTAATTGTTTAAACGCTAAGTATAATGTTAGCAACTGAATAATTGTACTTTAGTAATTATTTTTAGCATTCATATTATCATTAATTTAGTATTTCTCTATATAAAAAAACAACGCTTGCATTTTTTTGCGATGATAAAATAATTAATTAACGTACAAATGATAGTGCATGGTAATTTTGTTTTAATCCAAAAATATATATAGTATATATATATATAAGTTTCTCTCAGGATGGCCACAGAAGAAAGCCAACCAAATTGGCATGGAAGAATGAGACCGGTGTTAATTTTTGTGTCTATCTTGTGTATATGTTGTATGGACCGCCCAACAAATAATGCAGCCACAAGTTTATCGTAGAATCATTTGTCTTCTTTTACACAAAATTACAAATCTAACTTTTTTAATATTAATTGTGGGGACAAAACTTAATGCACGATATGACCTCCGGCCATCGCTCCTACTTTTATCTAAACGTTTCATTAATCAATTATGTATTATATCACATTAAAAAAAAATGATAGTTCACGATATTTTCATATATGTCAATATATCGGATCTTTCTGTGTCCAAGAATGTGCTTGGACCGACCAGATCAGCGTGCATTTGTTGAGAGATTCGAGAGCTTGAGAGTCCATATATTGAACGTTATAGATTGCGATAATTGACGTTTATAACTGTATAAAATTAGTTTTTAAAAAAAGTTATAAATTTAAACGAAGAACTATTAAGTGAAGTGATGAAATTTTTCTTTCTAACCCTACTTTTGGTGCTACAAGTTTTACAGCATACACTTGATCGTATGAGAAAAAGAGAGTACACAACTTGACTCTTGAAATACATTTCTATGGTCTTCAATTAGCACGATTAAAAACTATAGGAAAGTTTTTATAAAAAAAGTATAGCTTTAAGTACTAGGAGTTTCTATATTGTAGGTTAAAATCTCACAGGATGCGAAGTTCAAAAGAATAAAGACAAACAAGAATGTATGCCTCACGTCATGCGCATAGGCCCCACCCCAGCACCGTCGGATTTAATGAGTAATGGGCTCAAGTTTGCTTGACTCTCTGACTAGACGGACCCGAAACACGACTCTGACAGTCACCTGACTTTTTAACTCTATACCACAATATCTTCTTTAGAATGTGTGTTTCTTCTCTTTTTCTAAACAACAAACCAACTCCTCGTTTTTTAATATTTCATTTTATCACGTAATTTTTCTACTCCAAGAATCATGCAGTAGGGGACCTTATTATCTTTAGTGGCTTGTTCAAAAGAATCAATACAAACAAGTATACGTCTATATAATTATCCTGAAATAGGCATGAGGTTTTTGTGCGAGCACTACAAGAAAAACATCGTTATTCTGAGGGGACATTACCAAGAAAAATGAGTTCTTCGGAATTTTCTGACCAAAAACTGAGAAATACCGAGGTTTTCCTCGGAAATTTTCCGAGGAAATTCGAGGAAGACACATTTCCCCGGTATATTCCGAGGGAATACCAAGGAAACCATGTTCGTCGGAAAAAAACCGACGGGGATTTTAAAAATTCGAGGACTTTTTGTAGTCGTTAGAGAGCCGTTGGGAGATTTTAAAAATTCCGAGGAAATTCCGAGGAAGTGTCGGTTCTCCTCGGAATTTCCTCAGAATTTCCTCAGTATGTCGGCAGGATTTCATCTATAAATACAGTCACCCCTCTTCCTCTTCATTCACTCCATTTCTTCTTCTTCCCTCCTACTATCACGAATTTGGTTTCAAAAAACATGTTTTCTTCAAATTATTTTCGTTCTTGGATCGATCGACCTCATTTGGATCTGGACACGAGATTTCTTACGGAAGAATACTAATGAGGTATAACCGAATTCATGGGGTTAGTTTGCTGACAATCGGAAGCAGAAACATGTAAGTTAAGATGTCCTTGCTCTAATTGTAAAAATAGAAAGGTTATTAAAGAGTGGGATGTTTGGACTCATCTATATTTGAGTGGGTTTACACGAAGTTACAAAATTTGGTATCATCATGGGGAAGCTGATTATGAACTTGGTAGTACTAGCGAACCTCAGCCGGCGGTTAGATTAGAAGAACCAGTTTAGAACGGATGTAGATTATGGTGTAGGTACTGAGCAGATGGTAAATGATCATTTTAGAGGGGAAGATTTACCCAATGCAGAAGCTAGGAGATTTTATGATATGTTGGATGCTGGAAAGCAACCATTGTACGAAGGTTGCAGAGATGGTCATTCAGCTTTATCATCTGCTACAAGACTGATGGGCATTAAAACAAATTATAACTTGGCTGAAGACTGTGTAGATGCGATAGCTGATTTTGTTAAAGGTATTCTACCTGAGGATAATGTAGCTCCATGTTCATACTACGAGGTTCATAAACTCGTAGCTGGTGTTGGGTTTATCTTATCAGGTAATAGATGTATGCAGCGATAACTGCATGATTTATTGGAGGGCGGATGACCAGCGGATTACATGCAAATTTTGTGGGAAGCCTCGTTATAAAAGATACGAGTGGAAGAGTTTCCAGAGCCATATAAAAGGATGTGGTATTTGCCTTTGACGGAAAGGTTGCAGAGGTTGTATCTTTCAGAACGCACAGCGCAACGAATGAGATGGCATGCGGAGCACTCAACAGATGGCGAGATTAGACATCCTTCAGATGCAAAGCGTGGAAGCATTTCCAATCAAAGTATCCGACTTTGCCGAAGTGAGACACTTCACTACAAGAAACATCGTTATTCTGAGGGACATACCGAGGGAAAATGAGTTCCTCGGAATTTTTTGACCAAAAACCAAGGAAATACCGAGGAAGACACATTTCCTCGGTATATTCCGAGGGAATATCAAGGAAACCATGTTCGTCGGAAAAAACTGACGGGGATTTTAAAAATTCCGAGGACTTTTGTAGCCGTTAGAGAGCCGTTGGAGAGCCGTTGGGGGATTTTAAAAATTCCGAGGAAATTCCGAGGAAGTGTCGGTTCTCCTCGGAATTTCCTTAGTATGTCGGCAGGATTTCATCTATAAATACAGCCACCCCCTCTTCCTCTTCATTCACTCCATTTCTTCTTCTTCCCTCCTACTATCACGAATCTGGTTTCAAAAAAATATGTCTTCTTCAAATTATTTTCGTTCTTGGATCGATCGACCTCATTTGGATCCGGACACGAGATTGCTTACGGAAGAATACCAACGAGGTATAACCGAATTCATGGGGTTAGTTCGCCGACAACCAGAAGCAGAAACAGGTAAGTTAAGATGTCCTTGCTCTAATTGTAAAAATAGAAAGGTTATTAAAGAATGGGATGTTTGGACTCATCTATATTTGAGTGGGTTTACACGAAGTTACAAAATTTGGTATCATCATGGGGAAACTGATTATGAACTTGGTAGTACTAGCGAACCTCAGTCGGCGGTTAGATTAGAAGAACCAATTAAAACGGATGTAGATTATGGTGTAGGTACTGAGCAGATGGTAAATGATCATTTTAGAGGGGAAGATTTACCCAATGCATAAGCTAGGAGATTTTATGATATGTTGGATGCTGGAAAGCAACCATTGTACGAATGTTGCAGAGATGGTCATTCAGCTTTATCATCTACTACAAGACTGATGGGAATTAAAACAGATTATAACTTGGTTGAAAACTGTGTGGATGCGATAGCTGATTTTGTTAAAGGTATTCAACTTGAGGATAATGTAGCTCCAGGTTCATACTACGAGGTTCAAAAACTCGTAGCTGGTGTTGGTTTATCTTATCAGGTAATAGATGTATGCAGCGATAACTGCATGATTTATTGGAGGGCGGATGACCAGCGGATTACATGCAAATTTTGTGGGAAGCCTCGTTATAAAGATACGAGTGGAAGAGTTCCAGTGCCATATAAAAGGATGTGGTATTTGCCTTTGACGGAAAGTTTGCAAAGGTTGTATCTTTCGGAACGCACAGCGCAACGAATGAGATGGCATGCGGAGCACTCAACAGATGGTGAGATTAGACATCCTTCAGATGCAAAAGCGTGGAAGCATTTCCAATCAAAGTATCCCGACTTTGCGTATGAGAGAAGAAATGTCTACCTTGGATTATGTACTGATGGTTTCAGCCCGTATGGGAAGAAATTTCAAACTTTGCCGAGTACTACTTTCCAACAGAAGTTCAGACCAAAAACAGAAGGCCTGCTCGGCATGATGATAGAGGCGAACGGGCAACATATCATATTAAGGTTCCAGATATTTTCACAGATGTTGGACGACTTAGCGGAAAACCAAATGACCATCGACTTACTGAGCAGGAGCTAAGTCATTTGCAAACATATTTGCTCACCAACTGCGAAGATGTTCTTCAATATGAGAGGAAAGTTTATTATCTTACAAATTTTTATATTAACAAATTAACATTTATATCTTAATTAATTACATTATTGTCATCACATGTACAGGATTTTCATGGCAGAAAAGCGGTTCGAATATAGATACGCCACAGAGAAGGAACTAGAAGAAATGAAGCAGAGAGAATTTGCTGGATGGATGTACTTATGTGAGTGCCTTAAATAAATTAAAATATCATTTATCACATATTTATACAAATTAAAATATCATTTATCACATATTTATACTAATTCATTATATATGTGCTATTAATAGGTGTCTGCTGGTTTGGCCAGAGGTGAAACATTTGACGATTGGATACGCGAGATGGTGGTTGGACCAAACTATGTTGTGAAGTCATATCCAAGATTTTGTACTCGAGGATATGCATTCACAACTGAAAAGAGGAGACGTTCGCGTGCGACCTATGATGCTGGCGTTTGTTCTGCATCAGGAGATGATGTATACTACGAACACATACATGAGATTATGGAAATCAAGTATTTGGGCATGCTTGGATTGCGCTGTACTGTTTTCTATTGTGATTGGCACGACAACACTCCAGATCGAGGTGTGAGAACATATGCATTTGGTGTTACATCAGTACATTCGAGGTGAAAGCTGCAATATTATGATCCTTTCATTCTTGCTTCTCAGGCCGATCAGGTAAGTAAATGTTAATTATTCAGAATGATTGATCATAATTTATACTTTTACTAATAATTTTTTAAATGTTACAGGTTTGTTATATCAAGTACCCCCGAGAAAGGAACAGAGATGAGCCATGGGTTACTGTTACAAGACTCAACCCGAGAGGCCGATTTCAGGGAAGTTCTGAGCTGGAAAACCCACTATAACCAATCACATCCGGCAACTTAAGTGCAGCAGAAGATGTAGCTGAAGGTGGCCTTGTAGTCGATTTAACTGACTTCGCAGAGGAAGCCGTCATTCACGCAGAGGATGAACCAGTTATTGGACAGTTTCACCAAGATCCAGATTCAGATTCATCTGGTGATGATGACTCGGAAACAGACTAGCTTCTTTTTTTTTCCTTTTTTTTAAATAGAAATACCGAGAAAAATACTTCAGGTTTTCCTCGGAATTCACCTTCTCGATTTAGGGATTTGATTATAAAGTATTTTCCTCGGAAATCCCTCGGAATATTCTGAGGAAGGTATGGGTTTTCGGTTTAAAACCCTTAGTTCCTCGGAATTTCCTCAAAAAATTCCGAGGAAATTCCGAGGAAGGTAATGGTTTTCAGTATTTCCTCGGAATTCCCTCGGAATATTCTGAGGAAATTCCGAGGAACTAGGGGTTTTAAACCGAAAGAAACATTTTGCGAATTGAATAACACGTATATAACCTTCATTAAGTGTCTTAACCAGATTATGAAGTCAAACTTTGGTGTTTTAGACGATAACAAGCACTTTTACGATTGCATTAATGAAAACCACACAACATAAGAGAAACACTTATACACTTTAATAAACGTTAAAGGGAATACTTATAATTATTTTTGAAATTTTGTTATTTCATGGTTTATGATCATCTATACAAAGAATCCTCAATGGTATGCATAACATTTGTATAAGAATGAAATACGGCAAAAAAATCGAGGTTTTGAAACCCCAAACCCAGTTTCCTCGGAATATTATGAGGAAATTCCGAGGAAGATACTTTCCGTCGGAATATACTTACCCGGGAAAACCAATCCGCGTGAAAATTTTTGCGAACCGCTAAGTGTTATATATTTAATGATTCCGATGGAATACCGACGAACCCGTGTCCGTCGGAATCATTAAATATATAACATAACACTTCTTCTTCTTCTTCTTCTCCGCCGCATCTCATCTCTCTCAATTCTCTCATCCCTCTCAATTCTCTCCGATCTCTCTCAATCATCCGCCGGCGAATCTTTTACCCAAGCCCACATCTCTTCTCCACTTCTAAAATCATGTAAGAATCTATGAAAACCTTGTATTTTTCAATTTCTTAGGGTTTGTGAGATTAGATTTTCGGATTTTAGGTTGTTTGATGGATAATTTAGGATTGAATGGATAGTTTAAGTTAGGATTGTTGTTTTGATTGTTGTTTTAGTTTTTTTGGAATTTATTTTTTGTTTTGGTTAAAATTCAAAACGTTATTGTATTTTTAAAACATTTTTTGATTTTTAAAAACGTTTTTCAAGTTTCCAATAATAAACTATGTATAATAAAATATTTTTTAAAAGTATTTATAAACCTTTTTCTATATTTATAAACGATTTATAATTTTTATACATATATATATATATATAACTTGAGACGAAAGAAACTTCTTCCACCAACTCCACCAACCGCAGGAGCGAGCGTAAAGGGAAGGACGTCTTCAAGCATAACTTGGGTGCTCAATCTATTGTCACTCTGGGGGATCGCATGGTAAGTTATCCGCTTTATATTCTATTATTTAAGTTTTTAAATTTTATTTTTTGTGCATTTCTTCTAATTATTAATGTTTTTTTAATTTATGTTTTTTTCAAGGCGAAAGAAAATGAGGGCGAGCCGGTTGATGATTCCGCCCTAATGAAGAGGGTGTATACCAACAAGAAGACCGGCCAGATTGATGATGGTGTTGTGAAGGATGTGGTCACCCTGATCGACACTCAGCTGGAAGACGAAGTGTCTCAGCTTCAAACCGAGGATGACGATTTGACGGGTTCGACCTACTTGCCTCGGGTTCGGATCAACGAAATCGTTGAATCAGTAAGTTCTTTTTTTTTAAAGTTCAATTCATCTTTTCTATTATTTAAATTTGACACTTTTCTATTTCAGTCAGTTCCAAAGAAGAAGGGACGTTTGTTCGGTTTGGGTCGTCGGTACTGGTCGGTTCCGTCTTCTGATGCACCACCACCATTTGTTGATCCAGAAGTACTTATGGGTCAGTTGCAGGAAAAGGATGATCGCATATCTGCGTTGGAGACCCAGATGGCGACTCAACAAGCGGGCTTTGAGGCACAGAGGAAGCAGAACGAGCAAATGATGGAGATGATGAGGAGGTTGCACCCGAACGAGGTGTTCCCGAGCATGCCAGACTCGAATGCCCAAAACCCGTAGTTTTTTATTTTTTCAAAAACTCGGAATGTTTTATTTTTATTTGTACGACTTTGAATTTTATATAATATGTTTTCAATTTCAAAAATTTAATTTGTTTTTTAAAAATTATTTTTTGGATATTCCGAGGAAGAGTTCCCTCGGAATATTCTGACGAGCATAGTCGTCGGAATATACCAAGGAAGCCTGCCCTCGGAAAATTCCGAGGAAGGGCTTCCCTCGGTATTTTATGAGGGAGGCCTTCCTCGGAATTTTTCGAGGGCAGGTTTCCTCGGTATATTCCGAGGGAGCTCTTCCTCGGAATTTTCCGAGGAACAGTCTTCCTTGGAATTATTCGTCGGAACTTCCGAGGATTCGTCCCTCGGAACTGTCCTCGGTATATACCGAGGGAGATATTCCTCGGTATATTCTGAGGACTTTTCCGACGAACTGTGGTCCTCACAGTTTCCTCGGAATTATGTTTCCTCGGAATTTCGTCAGAAATTTCCGAGGGAATACCGAGGAAAACTGAAATTCCGAGGAGTTTTTTCCGAGGACATATTTCCTCGGTATGTCGTCGGAATACGATTATTCCGACGACATACCGACGATTTTGGCCCTCGGAATGAGCATGTTTTCTTGTAGTGTATGTACATCAACACTCATGTGATGAAATTGGAGAATCAAGTGATGCAAACAAGTGAGACCATTAAGAGGCATGAGAGCTTAATTAAGGAGAAAATCGAGTCTGTACAGAAGCACCACGTCAATGCATTGATTAACAATTATTTTTTGCAAGAAGTTAAGAGGGTGAAGCCCCAAGACAGCGATTTTCGTGTGGAAGATTTTATGTCACTCGACACTTTTCATCCGCATTGATCGATACCGAGCAGTGACCATCGATCTGTATCTATCGACAGTGAAGCCTGCCGTATCAAAGGATTCGTGTAAATCGACTAACATCGATCGATATATAACTTAGAAAATCGATCGACAGTGCGACCTCAGAGTCGATCGACAGGAGAGAAACCCAGTTCGACTACCAAACCTCAATGCAAGTTTGATTCTACGTCCTACTGTGACAGTTTCAGAACAGAATACAAACACATCTGAAGCTATGGATCTTGATAGAGAAGATGAGGGACACTCCACGAGGAAGCAACATATAAGCAACATATTCCCAAACATCAACGCATAGAAGCCAATGAAAAAGAGATGGATAACTTTGCTAAAAGAGTTTTTAAATTCCTCTAGATATTTCTTTTTATGAAGGTTATTATACTCACAGATTGTGGATGCTTTTCAAGGAAACAAGGGAGAAAAATGATGATATAGAGATAATGTTCAATCACCTCAGAGAGGATATGAAGCAGAGGACCTGTCTGAAGAAGAAAAGTGATCCTGGAAAATTCGTGGTTCCATGCTTCATCAAAGGAAAAAAATTATCTCAATGCCCTATGCAACACCTGATTGTCAGTGAGCATCCTACCCAAAGCTATGGTAGAGAAGTTTAACCTGAGAGTGGGGCCTTCCAGTGATTCTTTCATTTTTGTGGATTGCTCTAGGGTAGATTCATGGGGTATTTGTAGAGATTTCCCACTGCAAATTCAGAACGTCTTAGTCCCGATAGACTTCCATGTGATGGACATCGAGATCAATTGGAACTTTTTTTGTTACTTGGAAGAGCTTTCATGGACACCATAGGGGCTATCTGTGACATGAAGACAAACATGTTATGCCTTTCCTTAATTGATCATAATGTTTATTATGAAATTTATAAGAATAAACCTTCCCCAATGAAATTATGTAATGATGCAGAGCTTGTGGCCACATGCTTCTGCGATTACGAGTTATATGAGGAGTCGGTAGAAGGAACATCGATCGATACCCAAACTCGCACATCGATCGACGATCTTGGAAATCAACAATCGATCGACACTCACCCTTCAGAACTGATCAACACCTACCATGCAAATCTCGATTACACCCTAGCCTACCTCGAGTACGACGAAGATTACAAATAAAAAGAGATAATCGAATACCGAGGGATTGCTATTGCATAGGCAGGTGTTTTTCATGTTTCCCATCAACTCGGGGAATTGACATCTATCGACGGTAACCACTCACCATTGATCGATACTGTTCGTAATTCAGAGACCAAACCAGATTCAGCTGCAGAACGCGAAAGAGAATATGGTTATCTAGAACCAGACGAGTTCGATATTATGAGAGACCCAGATGGTCACGCAAGAACTATGGATGGCAGGATTCTACATGTCACAAAGGAAGTTGTGGCAGATAAACTTGCAATGGCCAATGATCTGGAAACCTTTTTGGCCACCAGTCTGATTATTGAGCATTGATCGACGGTCACCATACACCATCGATCGACAGCCATCAGGCTTACCAAGGATGCAGTGAAGCTTACAAAGAATATGATTTTAATTACAATGAGGAAGAAGTGATTGAGTCTCGCAGCCTAGCATTGGAAGAAACTGGCTGGGTAATGAACGCGAAAGTGGATAATCGAGCATCGATCGACGACATCTCTTGGCCATCGAACGACATCAAACAAAAACCAGAACAATTACTTGGAGCAAAAGATACATAAGATGGTTATCTCAAACCTGATGAGTTTGGAATTTTCAGAGATACTGAAGGACGTGCACGAGATCTTTATGGGAGAATTCTAAATTTACCTAAAGAGGATGTAGCAGACGCCCTTGTTATTGCTAATGGATCAGGAAATTTATTTGGACAACAACAACAAACATTGATCGACGCACAAGTACCGACATCGATTGACAACAAGGAGCAGAAGCATGAGCCGATCCACAATCAAACATCCATTGACGACAATAATCATGCATCGATCGATACCACCATTCTAAGAGTCCATGAGTTCTGTACATCTAACTCCTTTAGTTCAGAAAATCCAGGATCAATCGGTTGGATAAACCCCCTATTGATCGACAGTAATGTAGAGTATGGAACGAGAGATTATGATGTTGATGGCAATAAAATTTTCTATTGGGAAAAGAAAGATGAGTATGGCATCTACAGAGATGAGAATGGTAATGCACGAGCTATAGACAGAAGAGTTGTGAATGTGCAAGAAAAAGATATCAGGGCAATTCTAGAAAGAGCTACTATGTATGAGTACAACTACATATGCTTACCTGAACATGCAACAAAGATCGGTATGTCCATGAAGAAGCAAGAAAAATACAGCAGAGCAGAGACTGACGATATTGTGAATGAGATCTACAAAGCTCAAGAGATGTCATTGGATGATTTCTACAAGAGGATTGATGATATCTATTATCCTATAGACAAGTGCCTCACCGGGTTGACTACACGCATGGATGAGGAGAAGCAAGATCTGAATACTATTCAAAGAAAGCGTGTGATTGGAGTAAACCGAGTGCCATCGATCGACGGCAGCATCATGCCATCTATCGATAGTAAGTTCGACAGACAAAAGTCTGCAGCAAAAAAAAATTAGAAGGCATGTTCAATGAGATTACTCTTTCTCAAAACCTGATGAAGGAAGGTATTTATCAGCAACTGAAGGATATGTCAGAGACTACATCTCCCAGACTTAGAATGCTACATCGCAATATTAAGAATCTACAAAGGAGAATGCATTCAGTGGAGGTTACTAAGGAGATCACAAAGAATGAGAAAGCCAGAGGAGATGAGGCAATGAGAAACTTCGTTGGTACATGGTTTCAGAAGAGCAAAGAAGATGTAGATACTTGTTTTACAAGTGTTGATCCACCTTCATTATAGTCAGAAAGTTCAATACGTCGAGCTTAAGACTATAACCAAGCACTGAGTGGGAGGCAACCCATTGTTTAGTAAGTTTTTATTTAGTTTTTACTTATACTACTACTTATTTTCGAGTATTACTTTATTTTAACAGACTATTTGAGTCCACCATCGTTCGACACCATAGAGGCACCATCGGTCGACAATGGATTGCGGCCATCGATCGACCAAACCCGCCTACCATCGATCGACACTCTCTACAGAAAGAGGTATCGAGTTTTCTACTTAATCTATTTACTTATAATTTGATATTTCCTAACCAATCCGGGGCGGATTACATTGAGGATAATGTAATTTAAGTCTGGGAGGAGGTTCGCTAATGCTATTTTTTTTTTTTTTGAGTTTTATTTACTATATATATAAGTTTTTCAAAAAATTTTATTGAGTCAAGAAGAGGAGTATGATCAAGATTTATTATTGACTAACCACATTTTAGCACCATTCTTAGAAGGTTGTTTGCAGAGATTACTAGAGATACCAAAGAGGATCATCCTGCCACTATATCACACTTGCTTAAGAAAGTTTGAAGGAACCGAAGCTTATTTCCAACACTAATCCTGAAATTATTTGGTTGCTTTGGGATTTTCTATACACCGGATCGAATTGCTTCTGCAAGTCTGGAAGGTAAAAGTCTGTGTGCTTCTGATTCCCCTCTCTCTCCCTTTCAGATTAAAAAAGGAGTCGAACAAGATTTGGTGGCTACAGCCATTAAAGCTTGACTCATATGATCCTAAAAAGAGATAAAGATCAAAAAGAAGTGAACATGATCTGGTGGCTACAACCATTAGGGCTTGATTCATAGAAGCCTATCCAAATATCTCAGTCAATTACAAAAATAAAATGATACCCTTAAAAGAAGGGAGACATTGACTAAGAAGAAGTGAGAAGAGAGAGAGGAAAGAGATCAGAAAAGACTACTTGTGTTCAAATACTTACAAATGTAAGAGTCCATGTGTCATTTGATCGATACTCCCAAGGTAAAGCCTTCACTTTTATTTTATGCAAAGCAATGAAATCAGTAGAGGGGCGAGTCAGACTAGTATTTGCTAAGTTGTTGGTAGAATGAATTTGGTTGCTATACTAGTAGGTTCTGTTCCTGAATAGACTCTATTGAACTAGGTTGTTAGGCACATGCGAAAGTTGGTCTAATTAGCGTGGTGAACATATCAAATCTCCTTCACACTTCCTTCTGATTTCACCGTCGATCGACATCAAACCTTAGCCGTCGATCGATGGTCTTTCCTTTTGCTCGCATACGAGATTTGAAGTTAAAAGGGTAAGAATAATTAATATTTGAGTTTTAGAATATTTACATATCCGTGCTTCTTATTCCCTATAATTCATTGAGCTTGAAACCCTAGATCTAGCATATTTACATTTGCTTCTAGTTATTCTATTATCATATTTCATTATTTACACTATTAGCATATTTCCATATTGCATCTATACCTTCTAATAAGGAATATTTCCTTAAACTGATTACTTGTTACCAATATACATAATTACCTAGGTTAATCTTTAAAAATAAGAAATCTTTGTGCGCCATTGTTCTGTGTGAATTTGACTCCTAAGTACTACACCTGATCTCTCTTGGCAAGAGTATTATTTTGTGTGTTAGGATTGAGGGTTAATTTGATAGTTAATTGTTTAGGATATTTATTCCATAATAGAACAATAAAAAGACACCCATGTCAGCAACCGATTCTCTTTCACGGCGACGGGAACTCTCCAATTCGTCCTTTAGCCATCTCGGCCCTGAATTGAGCCATGCAAGCCTCCTGGCTGCTGGCATCAAGGGCTCGGTTTATCATGAGGAGGCCCTGTGAAAACTCTCGAAGTCAAGAAATGTTCGGCCTTACCAAAAAAAAAAGTTCAAGTACAAAAACTTACCCCATTGACCATCCTCGACGTCTAGGTAAACTCCGGCACCTCGCTGGACCCTCCCTCGGCAGGAGGAAAGTCGAAGTCAAACTGCTCATCGAGATCAATCCGGTCACCACCACTTCCAACCGCATGACTATTGAGATACTCTCTAAGTATGTTGTCATGAGAGAATTGCCCGACTCCCACGTCATCGTCGACAACAACATGCGTATCTTTGGGAGACCTCGAACTTTCCATTCCTTTCTCGAGATTCTTACAGAACAAACCCGTCCATGGTCGACTCCGTCCCTTCCTCGACTGGTAAATCTGGTTGAAACCGAGAACGATACAAAGCCACAACGCGACAAACCCGCTTCTGAGTGAATGTTGCCCAAAATAATGGTCCACCCCTAAGTAGGTCCCTGGTGGTGCGCAAGCCCTCCGGAGTCGGAGGGAGAGGGTTAGTCTCTGCAAAACGAAAAGTAAATACGTAAGATCAAACATCATCAAAATCAAGACTGGCACGTACCTGATCGAGAATACCTCTCTGGCCTCATCTAGTCCTGAAAAGGGGAATGCAACTCTTCTCCACATACGCGTTGTTGACACGGAGGAAGAAGAAATGCTCTTTCCAGTCATGGTAGTTCGACACGAACCCCGTTGTGATCGTCATACCCGGACGAGGCTTCAGCTGAACTATGGAAGAATTCCCCCAAGGCGTCAACATGGCTTCAAGGTGTTCAACATCGAGTCATACCCCGCTCGTAACTCAGCACCAAAACCCCAACGATGTGCTGCAAACCGCACATGTTGACTTGACTGATCGACAACCTGAATCGGTTGAACAGCCGCACGATAACTTCCGTGATGGAAAACCATAAGTGGTACTACATCAAATATGACTCATAGCACGTAAAATAACCTTCGGGTGAAGATCCAACAACTTCCCCAGCTCTTGGAAGAAGAATTCTACCGACTCCGGAACTCCGCAGAAACTTCGAATGGAATCGAGCCCATTGGGACAGCTCTCGCTCGGACAACAAGCAATGGGGTTGGCATGAAACGCAGGAGGAGTCCATGGTCCAGGCCTAGGAGGTTTTACCTCACCCCTAGCAGCCCAGTACGCATTGGCCTCTTCCGGATCGACCGAATGTGCTGCGAACTCCACCTTGGGCGTAGCGTCGCTATGTTGCAAGCTAGAGCTACCGAGAACAGAACGATCAGGTTGAGACTTGGTGGAAGCTTTTCTCCTTGAAGACATGATCATAAAAAAATATATAATACCAAAAGGAAAGAGGAGAGAAAATGATCTTTTTACCTTAGAAAAGAATTTGTGGAAATGAGCAAGTGAAGAAATTTAAAAAATGGACTCCACTTACTTATAGGCAACAAAATTCACTATTCACCTCTGGATTTTTAGACATTTAATTCCGCCTAACTTACCCGACATGTCTAAATCTCTCGCAAGAACATAACGATTCTAACAAGCTGGGGGACTAACAGTTGGTGTCAAAATCGGTTACGATGGAATCAACGCTTGAAACTTCCCTAAAAATTTCCTCTTTACAAAAGAGGAGATAATAATTTAAAGAAAAGAAGAGCGGGAAAAATAAAGTCAAGTTTCATATGAATTTCGAAAAGGATGTCTACGGTAAGTCTTCGAGAAAGGTTGCTCTAGACCTTGGACAAACGGATCCCGAGCATCAAAACAACAAGATGACTATAAGGCTCGACCATCCAACTCGCTGAACGGGCGAGTTGGACCAAGCAAGAAGGTCAAATCCCACGTTCGGCGAGTTGGACCAAGCAGGCCGTCCAAATCTCCGAACGTGCGAGTTGGACCAAGCAGGCTGTCCAAATCGCCCGTTCGGAGAGTTGGACCAAGCAAGATGGTCAACTCGCTCGTTCGGCGAGTTTGACCAGTCCAGCTTGCCGAACAGGTGAGTTGGATCAAGCAAACCGGCCAACTCGCTCGTTCGGCGAGTTGGACCAAGCAAGCAATCCAAATCGCCGATCAATCAATCCATTTTCATCTTGTCCTCGTAACCTACTCTTCGAGATAGGGTAGAGCTTGTTCGGGTTTCATCTCGATCAGAGTTACCATTTAAACTTTAAGATTTAAAAATCGTAAGAACTTGTTTTCTCGTATGAAGTTCGAATTAATCATGTAAAATGGCAATGATTAACTAAAAACCTAAATCTTCCTCCATTATACGGGGAATTTGAACTTTCTTCGGGATCGACGTCGTTTCGGAAGTGTTCTTTCGATAAATTGTAAAAACGCTTAAGTCGAAAGATGGCCCGAGAAGGTCTAAAACGCGGCTAAAGCCCCACTCACGAGTTTATACGAAATTGAGCCCAATCCCAATGACGGGTTGTCTTTTATATTGCAGGAAAATATAAATGTCAAGGTCAGAAGATAAATGTGACGTTTCCGAAGATAAACAAGAAGATCGAAGGAAAATGGAATATTCCCAGAAAGCGATAAACTCGACCGAAGGCAGAAAGGGAAGAGAAAATCTCCTCTAAGAGGAGTATATAAGGACGTCAAGGTTGAAGATGCATGACACACGCAATTCTTTACTCAGAGCAAATACAATACTTAGGGTAATTTAGGCATATTTCCATTTTTTTGTTATCGAGCTGCGACTCAACTAGGTTAATCAGGTATTACAAGGTTAGAACTAGGAACTCGCCGACGGATCTTACCGCTTAGGCAGATATCCGGGACCTCTGGGAAAGTTAGGTTTACTTAGCTTGCCTATTTTCATCGGAAAATCGACAGTGGAAATTTCGGTTCCTACAACCGCTAGATAACTGTTCTCGTCATTTACTTGGTTATCAGTATACGTTTGGCTCAGTAACCGCCCCCGCCAAAACTTATATCAATCAGTACATTCATGGACTAACTGATCTCAGATGACACGTCCAACTTCCTTTTCCGAATCCGGCTAGCTTTTTTCCGACAAGCTTAACCGCTCTATCCGGACTAGACATTATTGTCCTAAACCAACCCGTACTATCCAGATGACAAGTCTAACACTGATTAGCTTCGTCTGATCAGTCTAGCTAAACCCGTCCTTGGACTGTTCCAGCTCAGACTGCTGAGCGCGGGCGTTACAAGTCTCCCCCACTTGGAATGAAGTCGTCCTCAAATTCAACTGTGTACGTAGAACCTTGTTCTATCTCTTCAGATCATTCCAGACTTCCGGCACTCAGTTGCATTAGCTCAGTTCACAGGCTTCCGGTCTCTAGGCCATTGTCCTTTTCATATTTCTAAGCTATTGTATTCATAGCACATGATCGCAACCACACGTGGATTCGGTCTCAGTTATCGACTTTCTCGATCCAATTTCTATACCATAAACTTAGTCTCACAAAATCAGTTCAGCACAGTAACTAACTAAGCATAGTAGTTCTTATTTTTCGAGCAATCTATTGGTGGTCGGACACACAATTTGGCGAGAACACTTAACCCCCAACAGTGTTGACCGGTTTCCTCAATTCCCAAAGTTGTAACTCACTACCTTAGTTAAGTTCTTCCAGTCTTCTATATTTACCCGATCACAGTCACTCTTTTGACTTCATCTTAGTCCTTTCAGGATCCAGTCTGCACCAGTATTTGTACATCCTGACTTGACTGTTTGATATTGTATAAACTGGCCTTTCCTTCGCATGGACTAACTCCGAATGCCAGGACACTTTGTCATTTTGCAGGACTCACGGATCTCTCACCTTGACCCATAGTTGTTTCAACGGATCTCTCTCTGATCCTAACCGGTTTCCTGATCACTTATGATCATCACAGACTTTATATGATACTTACTGATCTTCCTTGACACTTACGGATCACTCTTGATCCCTACAGATTTCCCGGATCACACTCTTGATCCTTACAGACATTCTTTTCTGGATCTACACTTTTTCCTTTACACAGTTTCCTTTTCGAACTTTTAGTCCCTCTCAGTTCACAAACCCGTAATGGAAAATTTATCTAGTCCCAATTAACTCAGTCACAGTCATGTCTTGGAAAGATCTACGGTTTACCACAGACATCAAATAGGGTTTATGCAGACTACAGTACATACACGCGATGGTAAACTAAACTAGTTTCCCTCGACGCAATAACATATACGTCTTGGCGAACTCTCCTGTTCCCACAGACGCCAGAAACGAACACGCGATGACAGTAACACATACGTCTTGGAAACTCTCGGTCTCCACAGACGCCAGAAAAAACATACGAGAGTAAATGCCTTGGCAAACCCAACTGGTTCCCAAGGTCATATAAACATAGTCACATGAATGCTTGGGCAAAATCACTTGGTTCCCAAAGGCATCATGTCTAACAAACACTCAGTCGCTTGTTTAGCATAATCATTCCAAGTCATCGAGCAGCCCTCTTTTGATCCAGCTAAGTCTTAGTAAGCATCATAGCTATAAGCATCTAAACTGATCTAGACTCTTGCATGAAAGGAATCGATCATCAAGACTAACGTCATCTCTTTGACCAGAACCCATCATCTATAGTATTTGGTACGTCCGAGTAGTCTCTTGACCCAACTAGTAGTTGGAAAGTGCAACTGACCTTCAATTTCTTGTTCCGATAATCTCAACTCTCGAACCGCACAAGTCTACTACGACAATCGAGTTAAGTCCCCTTGACAATTCCATTTTCCAGTTCTCTATATTCAGACTTGCTTACAACCGTCACTTGTTATCATGTAAGTCTTAATTGGATTTTTTTCCCAAATCCATTCATGGAACCTCCGTTCCAGTTCCCGGACCAGCTTGTCCGTCTCTTAAGAATCTTAGAGTCCGTCTAAGCATTCCAAACAGAACAGTACACTTTGAATGCAAGTTCTCTCTAACTCCACATTCCAGCACCAATTCCTTAGTCATTTACCATTAGGCTTTTCCATGGACGAATTGTCCATCTCAGTTCCCGATTCTTGATCTGGTCAGGTTATCTCCCAACAATTCGTCCATTGCTTTAGCCAGTACACACAGATTTCTAACATCGCTTGTTGTGACCTTCATCTCAGTTCTATGACCGCCTGTCCAAGCCAGTTTCTGATCATGCCATTCATGCTAATTAGTTCGGTTCTTTTCCCTTCAACACTTTTTTACCGAAATATCACTCCCTTAGGTAGCACACTATTTTCACTTATGAACGATTTGTCCATTCCAGTAATGGCATAATCAGATCCTTGTCTCCACATCCGACCTCCTTGGTCCTTGACATTTCATTTTATTACTTAGACATATCCGTATCAAATTTGGCTTTCTCGAACTACTTGATTCATCTTGAGCTTCCGAAAATCTTAGTCAATCCATCTTGTTTCTTCACTTCAGAATTAAGATCCATTGACTTTCATGAACCTCTAAGTCGTTCAATGACTTAGCTAAATTTTGTATAACTCCTTGGTTAATCCAAAACTTTTTAAGCAGCAACACGATCATTCTCCAAATGACCTTACTCCAGTTTCCTTTCTAGGAAGACTTATGAATTACAACTAGCCCATAGAAGTGTAACTCCGACTAGATCATTCCTAAGATCAAGTCTTTGAATCAGTTCTTCAGTGCTTTTCTCTTAGCATTATTCGCATCCACTCGGTCTAGACAATCTTGATTCTTGCTTAATTCCTTGTCCTAGAACCGTGATTGCTCTGATACCACTTTTTAAACCCCGACCCGAATTTCCTTACCGCCGGTACGTCCGTGGGTCACCTTCCTCGACCAAACATGGTCCTTTCGGATTTTACCCTATACTTAGGATTTTTATCTATTTTTTCCTCAATGAGGTTCAGTTCACTACACAGTGTTCACTAAGTCTAAACCAGCATCCTAGAAACACCCTAAGAATGTCAGTAAATAAACATGTACCTTACTGCCTTGGTGCTTAGTTGAATGCTTGTCAAACCGTAGGATCCATCCTTGCTTTCTTTATACTGTTCCATTCTTTCTAATCCAGCCAGCTCGATCAGACTTCAACTGAATCCCCTTGTTCCATAGTCACTCAACCAACCATCCCCACATGACTTAAATAACAAGAAGAGACGGCTTGGTCTCCACCAGCCATCCAGTATAGACAGTAAGCCAGCCATGCTCAACGTTCCAGCACAAGTCACTGATCGCAACATGATCAGTCGGGACACACTCGGACAGGTTTATCCACGATCGGAGTCTCTGGAAAGTAGCATCCGCCATATCCAACAGAACATGCATTCGATCCCATCCACCCTGATTCATCACAAGATCGGTTACACATCAGGCCAATGTGTCATCCTTGGCCCACTCTAGATCCCATCGACTCAGTATCAAGGCTTCTCGGGTCTTCAGTCATAATCCGATCAGTATATCAATCAGAAACACTCCCCACCAAGACAAAGAGACTCGCGACCAGCCATAGAAACTCCGATCGGCCCTCCGGACATCTCTCCCTCACTTCCAATCAGTCTGTCTCTCTCTCGGTTATTCTCTCTCTTTTTCTCTCTGTTTCTGTCCAGAATCGAGTAAAGGGAATTATCCCTTCCTTCTGTCCACGAAAATCCATAAAAAGGGAGTTTGGGCGGTTATTCCTTGGCCTTAGCCTCCCATAACCGTCCAAAACTGCTCTGGCGCCCTTCATTAAGCAGTAACTGCCATCCGAAAGTTTTCCCTTTTTACTCAGTATAGTTATGAAACTGATCCTATGCTTGGCCAAATACTAAGTGACGGTTTATTTCCCGAAAAATGCCTCATAACTTCCTATCGGTAGTTCCAGAATTTAAAAATGTCCCAGTCAGTTAAGCAATCCAATAACCACCCAGTAACAGTTTATTAACCACCCCGGATAACTGTTCTGTAACTGCTTGTGGTCGGTTATTTTTCCTTAACTCCCGGCAGTTCCATAACCGCCTTGGCAGTTCCAGGACCCAATAACTGTCCTAGTCAGTTAAGCAGTCCAATAACTACTATGGAAATGCCCTGGTGACCGCTCTGGTAACCACCCAGTAACCGCTAGATAACTGTTCCCGCCATTTACTTTGCTTATCAGTATACATTTGGTTCAGTAACCGCTCCCGGCAAAACATATATCAAGCGTGTAAATACGCTAGATCTAGGGTTTCAGGCTTAATTGATTATATGGAATAAGAAGGATAGAAATGTAAATATTCTAGAACTCAAATATTAACTATTCTGACCCTTTTAACTCCAACTTTTGTATGCGAGCAAAAGGAAAGACCATCGATCAACGGCTAAGGCCTGATGTCGATCGACGGTGAAATCAGAAGGAAGTGTGAACGAGATTTGTTAAGTTCACCAAGCTAATTAGACCAGCTCTTGCATGTTCCTAGCAACCTAGTTTAATGAAGTCTATTCTGGCACAGAACCTACTCTCGTAGTCGTCCATGTCCTACTTTCGAGATCCTAGTTAGTTACTCTTGAATGCAAGCATGAAACACAACTCAATTGATGAATATTAACTTAACTTAGAAATTCTAATTTTGGGCTAATCCATGATTGATATCATTCAAACCTAAACCTAGTTGATAACTACTCAGACATAATCAAAGAAAGAACAATAGTCTGAATATAATGCATAGATAAAATATTGGGGTTCCAATACAAATCTGCCTAAGAAGTTATGAATCTTCTCCCCTAAAAACCCTAAAATAGAAAACTAAACTCTCAAGAACATTCTCTCTCTTATTCATTGAACCTCTCTGTGTAATGCATAAAACATAAATATACAACCCTAAAATTTAGGTCAAAACTCATCCAGGACATCTTCGTCATTTGTTTCTAACTTGGGCTAGAAATTGGCTTTGTCTATGATTGGGCTGTCGATCGATGGCAAGTGTGCAACATCGATCGACCTTGGTCTTGTAGCATCCCGGTCGATGCCAAGATAGTGTCGTTGACTATCTTGTACTTCAACTCTCTAAACGATCAGCTACGGGTTCTTCTCCTTTAAATACTCTAAAAGCTCCAAGTATCTCCATATATCTCCAAAACGTACTTGGACCTATAAAGACTCTAAAAATAGTCTAGAAAACATAATATAACCTAAAAAGAGCCTATAACATGGCCTAAAACTGGTAATAAATAGGCTATATAACTCCCCCAACAAACAAAGCCTGTGAAAGAGGTTTTGAAAAGCGAAGACTCACATAATGTCTAAGTATAACGATCACCCTACTTTGTTGCAACCACATTCTATCAAGTCAATCACAGAGAAAGTATATATACCCTATCCTAGCATAGCAACCAATTCCATTCTACCAACAACTTAGCAAATACTAGCTTGACTCACCCCTCTACTGATTTCATTTCTTTGCATAAAATAAATGTGTATGCTTTACCTTGGGAGTATCGATCATAGGACACATGGACTCCTACCCCTGCAAGTATCTAAGTACACATGTAGTCTTCTCTAATCCCTTCCTCTCTCTCTTTTCTCACTTCTCTCAGTCAATGCCTCCCTTCTTTTGAGGATATCATTTTATTTTTTAATTGACTGAGATATTTGGACATGCTTCCATGAATCAAACCCTAATGGTTTTTGTCACCAGATCATATTCACTTATTTTTGACCTTTATCTATTTCTAGAATCATATGAATCACGCTTTAATGGTTGTAGCCACCAAATCCTGTTCGACTCCTTTTTTAATCTGAAGGAGAGAGAGGGAAATAAGAAGCACATAGACTTTTACCTTCCAGACTTGCAGAAGAAACCCGCTGCAGTGTATACCAAGCCCCAAAGCAAGCTGATAATGTCAGGACTAGTGTTGGAAATCAGTTTCGGTTCCTTCAAACTTTCTAAGAAAGTGTGATATAGTGGCAAGATGATCCACTTTGGTATCTCTAGTAATCTCTGCAAACAACCTTCTAAGAATGATGCTTATAGCATGGTTAGTCAATAATAAATCTTGATCATAGTCCCCTTCTTGTCTCAAAAAAACTTTGAAAAAATTATTTATATATATATAGATAAAACTCAAAAACAAATAAATAACGTTATCGAACCTCCCCCAGACTTAAATTACACTGTCCCAGTGTAATCTGCCCCAGATTGGTTAGGAAAAATCAAATCATAAGTAAAATAGTCAAAGTAGAAAACTCGATACATCTCTCTGTAAGAGAGTGTCGATCGATGGTAGGCGGGTGTGGTCGATCGATGGTCGCGATCCAACGTCGACCGATGGTGCCTCTATGGTGTCGATCGATGGAAACTCCAATAGTCTGTAAAAACAAAGTAAAACTCAAAAATAAGTAGTAGTATAAGTAAAAACTAAATAAAAACTTACTAAACAGTGTGTTGCCTCCCAGTCAGCGCTTGACGCTTGGTTATAGTCTTAAGCTTGACGTTTTGAACTTTCTGACTAGTATGGAGGTGGATCAACACTTGGAAAACAAGTGTCTACATCTCATTTGCTCTTCTGAAAACATGTACCAATGAAGCTTCTCATTGCCTCATCTCCTATGGCTTTCTTATTCTTTATGATATCCTTAATAACCTCCACTGAATGCATTCTCCTTTGCAGATTCTCAATACTTTGTTGTAGCATTCTAAGTCTGGCAGCTGTAGTCTCTGATATATCCTCGAATTCCTGAAAAATATCTTCCTTCATCAGGCTTTGAGAAAAATCAATCTCATCAAACCTTTCTTCTAATTGTTTTTCTGCTACGGGTTTTTGTCTATCTATCTCAGTATCGATCGATGGCCTGATGTCAGTCTATTTTCTCCAATCGCATGTTGTCTTTGAAAAATATCCAAATCTTGCTTCATCTCATCCATGTGTGTAGTCAAACCGTTGAGGAAATTGTCTATATTATAGTAGACATCATCAAGCCTGTTATAGAAATTATCCAGTGACATCTCTTGAGCTTTGTAGATCTCATGCACAATCTTTTGTTTCTGCATAGACGTAACGATCTTTTCTGCATGTTCTCGTAAACACATGTAGCTCTGCTCAAACATAGTAGCTCTCTCTAGAACTGCTCTGATGTCTTCTTCCTGCACATTCACTACTCTTCCGTTTATAGCTCGTGCATTACCATTCTCATATCGGTAGATGCTATAGTCACCTTTCTTTTCCCAATGGAAAATTATTCTGCCATCAGCATCATAAGCTCTCTTTCCATGCTTTATAGGACCGTCGATCGATAGTGGGTTGATCCAATCGATTGAGCGTGGACTTCTGAACCTTAGGCATTAGAAGTACAAAACCGGTGTACCCCAGGAAAGGTTGTGTTGATTGATGCATGCTGTCTGCCGTCGATCGATCTAGGATGTTTGGAAGTGTATAGATCATTATGGATCAGCTCGTTCTTCTGCTTCTCAATGTCGATCGGCGCTGGTACATGTGGCGTCGATTGATGACTGATGTTGTTGTCCAAATAAATTTCCTGATCCATTAGCCAGAACAAGGACATTTGCTACATCCTCCTTAGATATATGTAGAATTCTCCCATAAATAGCCTGTGCACATCCTTCTGGGTCTCTGAAAATTCCAAACTCACCCGGTCTAGATAACCAATATATGTTTTTTCTGCTCTAATTTCTTGTTCTTGTTTGCATCTGATGTCGAGATGGCCTAGAGATGTCGTCGATCGATTCACGATTATCCACTCTCGTGTTCATTACCCAGCTAGCTTCTTCCAGTTTCAGGCCGTGATACTCAATCAGCTCTTCCTCTCTATAATCTGCATCGTATTCTTTGTAAGCTTCACCGTATCCTCGGTATGCCTAATGTGTGTCGATCGATGGTGTATGGTGACCGTCGATCGATGCTTGATAATCAAACTCTTGGCCGAGAAGGTTTCTGGGTCCATTAGCATGGAAAGTATCTCTGCTATGTCTTCGTCAGTGACATGTAAAAGTCTTCCGTCCATAGATCTAGCGTGAACCAATCTCTCAGAATACTGAACTCATCTGGTTGTAGATAACCATATTTCTTTTCACGTTCTGCTGCTGAATATAGTTCGGACTTTTCTTTAATATCAGTATCGACTGATGGTGTATGGTTACCGTCGATCGATGTACTTGATTATCTCTTCTTCTCTGTAATCTTCGTCGTACTCGAGGCAGGCTGGGTTGTATTCAAAATCTGCATGGTAGGTGTTGATCGGTTCTCAAGTAGGATTATCGATCGATAGCAAAGGGTGGGTGTTGACCGATTGATGAATTGCAAATACGTCGATCGATTGTCTAATCTGGGTATCGATCGATGCTCCATCTTCCGACTCCTCATTGAACTCATAACCGCAGAAGCATGTGGCCACAAGCTCTGCATCATTACACAATTCAATCAGAGTATCTTTGTTCTTATTCTTGACAGGTTCATAAAAAATATTTTAATCAATTAGAGATAGATACAACATGTTTAACTTCATATCGCATATGGCTCCCACAGTGGCCATGAATGCTCTCCCAAGTAGTAGTGAAGAGTTCCAATTTATCCTGATATCCATCACATGGAAGCCTACTGAGACTAGGGTGTTGTTAATCTTTACTTGAACATCTTTTACCATCCCTCCTTAGTTCACTTTTTAGCAGTCTACAAATTTGAAAGAATCATTGGAGGGTTCCACTTTCAGGTTAAGCTCCTTTGCCATATTCCTTGGGATAATGCTCACTGATGATCCAGTATCACAGAGGGCATTGGGATATTCGTTGCCCTTGATGAATCATGAAACCACGAACTTCCCAGGATCAATTTTCTTCCTCAGAGAAGTCCTCTGCTTTCATCTTCTCTCTGAGATGATTGAACAAGATCTCTATATCATCATCATCTGTTTCCCTGAAAAACATCCACAATATGTGAGTATAATAAGCTTCATCAAAAGAAATAACTAAAGGAAATTTGAAAACTCTTTTACTAAAGCTATTCATATCTTTTTCATTGGTTTCTATGCATTGATGTTTGGAGATCTTTTGCTTCCTCTTTGAGTGTCCCTCATCTTCTCTATCAAGATCCATAGCTTCAGACGTGTCTGTAATCCGTTCTGAAACTGTTACGGTTGGACGCACGATCAAACTCATATTGATGCTCGGCATTCGAACTAGTTTTCTCATATGTCGATCGATGCTCAGGTTGCATTTTCGATTGATAGCGCTATCTCTCTGTCGGCCGGTGCTCTCGCATCTGTGTCGATCTACGTTGGTCGATTCACACGAAGCAACTAATACTGCATGAACCATTGTCGATCGACGCTCATTTCTTGGTGCCGATCGACACCAATGGGAACTGCGGAATGACATAGAACTTTCCACACGAAAATCTCCTTCTTGGAGCTTCTCTCTCTTAAATTCCTGCCAAAAATCATCATCAATCAATGCATTGACGTGGTGCTTCTATCCAGCCTGAATTTTCTCCGTAATCAGGCTCTCATGCCTCTTAATGGTTTCACTTGTTTGCATCACTTATTCTCCAACTTCTTCACATAAGTGTTGAGGTTTTCGAACTTGGTATTGAGGTTGTGGTACAGACCATCTATCTTTCCATTGAAATCCATAGTCATCTTTTGCTGTCCCTCTAAAATCTGTCAACCATTGCTTCGATCTTGCTTTCCCGAGACTCTAGAGGAGGATGCTGGTAGTAAGAAGATCAATAAGTCATGTTGTTGTTGAAGGACTTCTGCTGTGAACCCAGATTAAAGTTACTCCTTTGACCATTCTGATAAGATTTCCTATTGAAACTTGGATTCCCTTGTCTCTCGAAACCATTCCCACCAATGTAGTTCACATCTTTTTCTTCAATCTCATAATCTCCAGACTCTATTGCTTCTACTTCTGCAAAAGTAACCTGATTCTTAAGAAATTTCTGAACACTATACAGTTTTGTCTTGACCTCTTCAATCTGCTCCTTGCTCAAAGCTGAAGTTGATTTATTCCTCTTAAAATCTGTGTTCTTGGTATTGCTACTGGATGCCAGATTCTCAATCAATCTCGTAGATTCTACAAGACTCCTAGTGCTGAAATTCCCCTCACTAGCTGTGTCCAAAGCCATCTGATACTGTAATCCAATATCTCTGAATAAAGTGCTAAGAAGCTGTACTTCGTTGAACCCGTGATGTGGACAATCTCTCTGGTATGACTTGAATCTCATCCATGAGTTTCAGAAAGACTCTAAAGGATCTTGTGAAAAAATAGTAATCTTGCTCCTCCAATCTTCTGCTCACGCATCATCAAAGAAGTTACGCAAGAAAGCGTTCTTGATATCAGTCCAGGATGTCAAAGATCCTGGTGGTAACTGCTTAAGCTAATAGGAAGCTTCTCCAGCAAGTGAATACTTGAAGAGCTTACAAAAGAGATAATCCTCAGGGACTCCATTAAGTTTAATAGTTGTCACTAGATCCTAAAATCGCTCCAGATGATCCATAGGGTGCTCATGTCACAACCCATGGTAAGGTGTCTGCGCTACAAGTCCAAAGAAAGCGGGCTTGATCTCGAAATAGTTTCTCTGAAAAGCTGGAGGATGAATGGTGGATCTGTTGGCGTAGAACTAGTCTAGACGGTTGTAGTCGGCAGTGTTCTATGAGCAGCTTGGGCATTAGTTTCAGGTTGAACTACTGCAGCGTCTGCTTCCGTTTCTACTTATGTATCAGGGATTACAGTCCCCTTATCGTATGTCTTTTGACCTACTGCATTACACAGAGAACCTTTGAGGTCACGCAAGTCTCCACTCTCATCCCAAACCAATACTAAAGTCTCAATCATCTGAACTCATCTGCTACTGTCGATCGATGCTGGTAGGTTGTTTTCGATCGATGCTGTGTGATCAATGTCAGTCTATGCTCGAGTTCTGATGTCGGACGATGTTGGTCGTAAAGAACTGTTTGTCAACGCTATGTAGGTGCTGTTGATCGATGCTTGTCGTCTTCCTTTGCGGCTCTTACGTTTGAATTTCTATGGGTCTGAGAATAGTAGTTCTTTTCCTTTATTGTTCCTCGTACTCTTTTGCATGTACTTGAAAAAAAAATAACTTTAAAGTAAAAACAAACCTAGACAAAATCCTAGAAATTAAATCTAATGGCGATCAATGCTCTTCGGAAACGGCGCCAAATTTGACATGTGTGTGTTTATTGTTCTAGCATGGTGTGAATATCATAATAATTAACTGCTAAATTAACCCTAATCTTAACACACAAATAATACTTTTGCCAAGAGAGATCATGTGTAGTACTTAGGGATCAAATCCACAGAGAGTAATGGCACACAAAAGATTTCTTATTTATAAAGACTAAGATAGGTAGATATATATATATATATATATATATATATATATATATATATATATATATATTTAGTAGTAAACAATCAATTAAGGATATATTCCTTATCAAGAGGTATAGATGCAATATGGAAATATGATCATAATTTTTTAATGTAAATATGAAAATATGCTACTAAACTAACTAGATGCAAATGTAAATATGTTATATCTAGGGTTTCAAGCTTAATGGATTATAAAGAATATGAGGCACGAAAATGTAAACTTTCTAGAACTCAAATATTAATTATTTTGACACTTTTAACTCCAACTCTCTTATGCGAGCAAAAGGAAAGATTATTATCGACGGCTAAGGCCTGATGTCGATCGATGGTGAAATAAGAAGGAAGTGTGAACGAGATTTGATAAGTTTACCAAGCTAATTAGACCAGCTCTCACATGCTCCTAACAACCTAGTTTAATGGAGTCTATTCTGGCACACAACTTACTCTCCTAGTCGTCCATTTCCTACTTTCAAGATTCTAGTTAGCTACTCTAGAATGAAAGCATGAAGCTCAACTAAATTGATGGATATTAATTTAACCTAGCAATCCTACTTTTGGGCTAATCTATGATTACTATCATTCAACCCAAAACCAGTTGATAACTACTCAGACATAATTAAAGAAAGAACAATATTCTGAATATAATGCATAGGTAAAATATTGAGGTTCCAATAAAAATCTCCCTAAGGAGTTATGAATTTTCTCCCCTAAAAACCCTAAAATTATAATAGAAAACTGAACTCTCAAGAAAATTCTCTCTCTTCTTACTTACACCTCTATGTGTAACACATAAAGTATAAATATAAAACCCTAAAATTTACGTCAAAACTCGTACATGACTTCTTCGTCACTTGTCTCTAACTTGGGAAATAAATCGGCTGTGTCTTTGATTGGGCTGTCGATCGATGGCAAGTGTGCAACATCGATCGACCTTGGTCTTGTAACATGGGTCGACGCCAATATAGTGTCATTGATCGACAACTGTCTTATACTTTGACTCTCTAAACGATCAGCTACGGATTCTTCTCCTCTAAATAAGTCTTATAACATGGCCTAAAACTGGTAATAAATAGGCTATATCAACGTGCCAAAGGGTACAAGTTGCCAAAGCGTAGGAGTTCCCAAAGGGTACGAGTTTCCGGAGGGTACGAGTTGCCAAAGGGTACGAGTTTCCAAGGGGTATGAGTTTCTAACCGATTCCAATGGATCAAGGCTTGGCCGATCCATTTCATGCAGTCCAAGGCTTGATAGCCAGACATACGGTAAGGTCGTTTGGTCCTTGACCCTAAGCCATTGGGGCTAGATAGGGTTACGGCTGAATGGATTATATATATACTTAAGACTATGCTTGGACCAGTTCCGAGTATGGTCAAGTAGTATGAGATATATTGTATAGAGGTTATTTATATTCTAAGGAACCAAACTAAGCATTGTTGAATCAGCCGTGTCGCCTTCGGGTTGTGGTTAATGCAAAATGGTTTATGGTTTCAGGATCTGTGGCTGATTGTGGAAAATCCAAGGAGCCATGAAGACTCTATCAGCATATGATCGCATGATGTGTGGTTAGATCAGTGTAGGAATGAACTTATAATAGCCTTTAGTGCAAACTGGATTATGTAGTGGATCGCATTTCTTTATTTAAACAATGTCGATTTGTCCTAGAAATATTCTATTTAGATCTCTGAACCTCATTTTTTTTAGAATGAACGTAGTGTATATCAGACTCGAGGAATCAAATGAGTTTGATTTCGGTAAGTGGTACCGCGGGTCCAGTTGGGCCTTAAGGTTCAGGATCGGTCTTATAAGTTGGTATCAGAGCGGAGTTGATTCTAGAAAAATTTAGGTCTCATGAGTTAGTACATCACACATGCTGAAGGGTATCACAGTGGGGTATCACGATTGCTTAGCCTATGGATTGTTTTTGTTTAGTATGTCATGTATTTATACTAATCCTGCTTGGGAATCCTTAGGTTGGAAAAAGCAAATCAGGAAAAGGAGGAAAGAGAAAGGATGATGCATGGAAGTTCAGCCATGTACCCGCGGATGTCACAGATCCGACATGATTTCCAACCGATCCGGTTGTGGCTAACGCTGATGGTGGGTTACCTAAGGATGCAGATAAACTTACTGGGACAAGGGCTGAGGGTGTAGGTTTGCAGCAGCAAGAGCGTGAAGAGGAAGCACAATCTTCCAACGCCGATCGTACTTCGAATCAGACTGCAGAACCGTCCATGAAGGTCATCCTGGAAGCCATGAAAGTCATGGTCAATCAGATGGTTTAAATGACAGAGATTGTCACTTCTTTAGTGAACTCATCGGTTGGTCAAGCAAATGGTCAGGCTTGTGAACCAGCCGAGGTGGTTGAGATCGATTCACCTATGAAGATCACAAGGAGGGTGGA
>CAJHQQ010004334.1:0-29823 GCA_905132885.1 Moricandia moricandioides
CTTTCTTTCCCAGTCTTCTTTCTCTCCTTCTTTTCTTCTCTTTTCTTTTGCATTTCAACGGAAAAAACAGAAACAGAGTTCCCCGTCTTCTATTCATGGCCAACGACAGTACCTCCCGCTGAAACTGCGACCATATTCAATACAAGGGGATCCATCGAGTACTCTTCTCACAGTCAATATGTCAAACATCACGAAAATTGACTACTCTCAACTATCTGATGTGGAGCAAGCAGATCAGTGGCTCTCCTTGAAGGTCTGGAGCTACACGGCTTTCCTTGCTGAGACGTCGACGGTGTCCCCAACCATTGTTACTGACGACCAGGACTGCATCCAAATCCCAGCTTATGCTCCTTGGAGACGTCAGATCGACTCCTCTACAGCGCGATTATTGGTGCTATATCTACTCCTGTACAATCAGTTTGTATCGAGTGCCACCACAACCGCACAGATCTGGAGTTTGTTAGCTCAAACCTTTGGTAATCCGACACGGGGACACATCCGTCAACTGAAGAATCAGGTCAACAAGTGTACTAAAGGTACAAAAACCATATCCGAGTACCTCAGAATCATCAAAACAAAGACCGACGAATTAGCGAACTTGGTAACCGATGGATCCAGAGGATATCACCGAGAACGTTACTCGCTGGCTTACCGGACGACTACAAACCAGAGATTGATGCTATCCATGGCAGAGACACATCAATCTCCTTTGCCGAACTCCATGAGCGTCTTCTCAACCGGGAAGCAATGCTGCTCTGCAAAGATTCATCCATCGCCTCTGATGCTCCAATTACGGCGAATGCCACAGACACACGTGCTCGGAATCACTCTCACCAACCTAATTGGCGCCCAAATAATCGCAGCAACTACAATAACAACAGGCAACACTCCAATCAGAACTCTTACAATCAGTACTCCATTCGATCTCCACGACCATACTTAGGACGATGCCAAGCTTGTGGAACTCAAGGTCATAGCGCCAAGTACTGTCCAGAATTTTGAATAGTCCGTGGTTCGATCTCAGCACCACAGTGGCAGGCAACTCAACAATTGCAGCAAGCACCTCCTCCGGGCTGGCAACCACGTGCTAATGTAGCAATGATGAATGGAAACTCCTCAACCTGGCTGCTTGACTCGGGTGCTTCACACCACATGACGTCAGACTTAGCAAATCTCTCTCTCCATGCTCCATACAACGGTGGTGATGATGTGATTCTCGGCGATGGTTCGGGTCTAAACATCTCACACACTGGTTCTTTCACTCTTCCCTCTTTAAAATCACCATTCTTTATTGATAATGTCTTATATGTTCCTGCTTTGGACAAGAATTTGATTTCTGTGTTTCAGTTATGTTCAACTAACAGTGTCGCGGTTACCTTCACACCTACTTACTTTCAGGTCCGCGATCTGAATACGGGAGCTCTTCGACTGGAAGGAAAACCTAAGGGTGGAACCTATGTCTGGCCGAAAACTACCAACTCAAAGCCACCATCTTTATCTTATGCTTCTGCTACTTCTACTACTTTATCGGATTGGCACTCTCGATTGGGTCATCCGGCTATTTCTGTTTTAAAAACAATGCTTTCGAAATTTGATTTACCCGTTTCTTCAAACGTTTTACTGGCCAAGCCGTGTAATGCTTGCTCTATTAATAAAATGCACAAGCTTCCATTTTCTGATTCAACCCTTACTTCGTCTTCACCACTCGATATTGTGTTTTCCGATGTTTGGACATCTCCTATAATTTCAATCGATAATTTTAAATATTATGTTATCTTTGTAGATCATTACACCAGATATACATGGTTCTATCCTCTTAAAATAAAATCCCAGGTCTTAGAAGTTTTTCAACGATTCAAAGTATTGGTTGAAAATCGATTTCAATCCAAACTTCGAATGTTATATACGGACAATGGTGGTGAGTACATTGCCCTAACTGCTTTTTTAGCAAACAATGGCATCTCCCATTTTACTTCACCACCACATACTCCAGAGCATAATGGTATTTCCGAAAGGAAACATCGACATATTGTCGAGACCGGGTTAGCCCTCTTATCCCATGCATCAATGCCAAAAGGATATTGGACTTATGCTCTTGCTACTGCAGTGTATCTTATAAATCGTATGCCTACTCCGATTTTGTCTCTTAAATCACCTTTTGAATCTTTGTTTGCTCAAGTTCCCAATTACTCTAAATTAAGATTTTTTGGTTGTTTATGTTTTCCTTGGCTTCGCCCATATACTTCGCATAAGTTAGACTCTCGATCCACTCCATGCGTATTCTTAGGCTACTCAACAACACAAAGTGCTTATTTTTGCTTAGATAGAACTACCTCTAGAATATATACATCCAGACATGTTGCTTTTCATGAGTATGTTTTCCCTTTTTCACTGCCTAACCCACTAATCTCTGAGTTTCAGCATGACAATGTTGTTGCAGATCCTCCAGCAGCGGATACATCTACTGTCCACGTGATTCCTATAGAGAAACCAGCAACCACAATTCATGCACCAGCACCAACCCCACAGAACACCTCGTGTGCCCCACCAGTACCTCTGCCCCCTGTGCCACAACGTCAACATACTACCGTCGCCCAAGCTTCGACTGCTCCCTCCATCCCTACAACAGAAGCAACCACAAATTCACAGCCCACCCCACCAGTTGAACATGCTATCCTTCAACCTCCTGAAACTTCCAGCTCTTTTGCTCCTGGTCCACTACAACAACAACGACAACCCACAAGAACATCTCAGCGCATCAGGAAACCAATTGACAAACTCAATCTTACGGCGGTGGTTAATATTGACTCTGAGAAAATACCTACGTCTGTGGCAGAAGCGCTGAAAGATCCGCGTTGGCGAAAAGCCATGATTGATGAAATAAATGCTCAACTGCGCAATCACACATGGGATTTGGAATCAGCACCTCCGGCAGCCAACGTTGTAGGTTGTAAATGGGTTTTCACGATCAAACGGAAAGCTGATGGTACCATTGAGCGATTTAAAGCGCGACTTGTTGCTAAAGGCTTCAATCAAAAACCCGGGATTGATTATCACGATACATTTAGCCCGGTGGTCAAACCTGCAACGATTCGTCTTGTACTCAGCATTGCTACTTCTCACAACTGGCCTCTCCGACAATTTGATGTCAATCATGCTTTCCTCCAAGGCAAGCTCGACGATACTGTTTACATGATGCAACCTCCAGGATTCCAAGACAAAGACAATCCCACGGCTATTTGTAAACTCAACAAGGCGATATACGGGTTGAAACAGGCCCCGAGAGCGTGGTATACTGAACTACGGAGGTTTCTCCTAGCATCTGGTTTCACAAACTCTTTGGCTGATGCGAGTTTGTTCATCTACAACACGAATGGGATTCTTCTCTACTTGTTAATATATGTCGATGACATTATATTGACCGGGAATAACCAGAATCATCTCAACAACTTTGTCACAGCTCTGTCCACGAGATTCTCTCTCAAAGATCTTGGCTCTCTCTCTTATTTCTTAGGCATTGAAGCCCATTATTCCTCTCAAGGTTTACTACTAACCCAACGCCGTTATATTGCAGATATCTTACACAAGAACAAGATGCAGGACTGCAACACAGTTTCCACACCCATGTGTCCACACAAACACCTTACGCTTGGCTCTGGATCCCCACTCAAAGACCCGACTCAATACAGAGCAACAGTCGGGAGTCTCCAATACCTATCACTCACACGTCCAGATGTTTCTTTCGCTGTAAACAAGATGTCTCAGTTTATGCACAAACCCACCGATGAGCATTGGAATGGCGTCAAACGAATTCTGAGATATCTTACAGGAACCATGACCACAGGCATTTTTCTGCCCATAAACAACTCTCCCTCCTTACACGCTTATACCGATGCAGATTGGGCCGGAAACAAAGACGACTACACATCCACCGGTGCTTACATAGTTTACTACGGCACACACCCTATAGCTTGGTCCTCCAAGAAACAAGCCACAGTTGCACGATCATCCACCGAAGCCGAGTATCGCTCCATTGCCTCCACTGCCTCTGAAGTTTGCTGGCTCATCTCACTGATCACTGAACTCGGCCTCAAGAAACACACAACACCCACCATCTACTGCGACAATATAGGAGCCACTTATCTTGCTGTCAACCCCGTGTTTCACTCCCGCATGAAGCATCTTGCTCTAGACTACCATTTTGTACGTAATCAAGTCCAAGCTGGTACCATGCGCGTTTCTCATGTAACATCAGCAGACCAACTCGCAGATGCCCTCACCAAACCACTCTCCACCTCCAAACATCGATCATTATGCACCAAGATCGGCCTCGCCAGAGGCGGTCCGTCTTGAGGGGGGATGTCAGATATAGAAGGACGTCCATTACTCCTATCATATATTCTCATCATCAATTACATTAACTCTCTGTATATACACATACCATTATTAGGCATCCTCTGTTGTATAAAGGAAGAGCAATTGCTCTCTGTGAATATATTGGAATTCCATAACTCAATAATTGTAAACTTTGGTGCATACTCATCTTAATTGATTTCCTTAGGGTTTCTCCAAAGTGATGATAGTTGGTTCCTTGTAAAACATCTATTATCTTCTTCTTGTACCCACCATTAAAAGACATCATCTATGAGCTGGTCAATTGCATAAGATAATCTCTCTTTTTTCAGGATATTGTTGTAGTAAAAGCATTCATCAAGGTTTCTCTCGCACTATAGGTAGTTTCTTCTTCTTGAAAATGTATAGTATTTGGTTTCATTAGCAGATTTATAATCAAAATGAGAATGAACTATACGGTGGTTGTGAGTGCGAGAAGTTTGATGTGAGGTGATCCATGAAGGGTATGGTGGCTTAGGCTCCACATAGCCAGATCCTGGTGCAGTTCCAAGTCCATGTTATTCTTCTGGTCGTGTAAGTTGGTGCTGCTCCAATTTTGTTAGGAGTTCTATTGACTGAATAGTCTCTAACAGTTTGATCATCATGGTCGCTTAGGTTGTTTTATATACCTGAAGCAAACTCACAAAGATCAAGTGAGGTATGGGTTCTGATTTGATTGTGCAACAAATGCAAAATAAAATAACAAAAATATTGAGATATGAAAGATGCAAGTTTGAACCTTTTTTTTAATTAATGAAATATGAAAGATGCAAGTTTGAACCTTTTTTAAAAATTTCTTTGGTTTTCAATGGAAAATTCGAAAAGACATGAATATGGATTTTTAATATTATGCAATAAATCAGAAACATGTAAACAAGGAATGCAAGGCTAAGAAATAAATCACAATTTTTTTCTTTTGGTTCTATTTGGTATATAAACAAAAAATGAAGAATAAATTAATATTAATTAATGCAAAGAAGTTCTCAAGCTTTCTTTCTAATTTTGTGAATTAAAAAAAACAAATGATTGTCTCATATTTTTTTTCCAGTTTTTAAGTAAAGAACACAAAATAAGAAGAACATGAACCAGACTTACACATAACCTCTCTTTTCTTAAACTCTCTGTCTTCTCACTAGGTTTTCTAAAACTCTATTTCGTGTTTTCGGCTGACGGTGAGGGCTCAAATAGCCACGGTCGGTCAGGTTTGTGATTCTATTTCATTTTTGCTTGCATTTCCTTGTCCTAGCACTGAGTTCCCCCGAGCGTAGTTCTAGATCCATATATGTAGGTCTTGGTTTTGGAGAAGAGCTTGGTTGGTGATGGTTCTCTAGGAATCGATCTTACGGTTCTGGTTTACTTTTCTGTCTATCTCTATTCTCTCTCTCTTGTGGCCTTTATGCGATTTTAAGAGCCCTTTTTCTCTTTGCTGAGCGAAAGTAGTCTATGATCTTGCTTGGTCCAGTTGATTTGATCTTCATGTGTTTTATGTTTTGCTTCTTGTAGTGGATTTTCTGAGTTTGGAAGGATGTGTATCCTTGGTTTCACATGTCATGGGTCAGATTCGGATGTGTGTTCTTCTGTCCGATCCCGGGTTCTATCTTCCAGCTCATCTGTAAGGACTTGGGGCTTCGGCTCATTTTGCACCTGGCATGGAGGTTTATTGGCAAATGATGGGTCTCTTTCTTTCTCCGGGGTTAGTATTCTGCAGTGTCTTGTGGCTCGTCAGGAGGTGGTCCGAAGCCATAGAAAGAGTTGCAGACTTCTCTTAATAAAGTTTGCTTGTAGGTGTGCGCTTATGCCTTCCTTCTTTTCTTGTTTTTTCCTCTTACTTGGGTGTTTTTTTGATGTGATCTAGTCGCTTGTGGGTGTGTGGGGATACAAATACATTTGTATCAGTCGCCGATAATGAGATTTCAAGGTACATAGATGGGTTACTGCACTAGCTACACCTGGTGACATACTTATATCCTTATAAGAAAATACAGAGGTTCAGAGAGATCATCACATTGTTTGTCGTATGGTGCACTAGGGACATGTTTGTTATGTTCTGTGTTTTAGGTATTTTGTTTCTTTCATGTTAGAGCTAAACTCTCATAGTGGGAGTTCTATTACTAAGTCAGTGGTTTGCCTGTCTAGCATCTCATACTTCAATTAGTGACTCTCCTGTTATTCACCCCTCTTTCTTCCTCTCTACAGGTAAGCATAATGACTAATTGGATAATTCGACGGTTTGATGTCTTGGGATGATCACGATTTATTTTGATTTTGTATGAATTTTATATTTGATTTATTTTGGTTATTAATTTAAATATTTTTTATTTGGATTGATTTATTAAAAGTTTTAATATTTAATTCATTGAATTTGTATTTTAGTGTAAGTAGCACATTATTCTCGAGAGATGATGAGACGAGTGTAACAAAATTTTTTCATCAACATACATTCTCAACTAATTTTTGCGAACCATCTTGTAACTATGCATCCATGTGAATAACAAAAGAAGATTGTTTTCTAGCACCGCGTGCCAGAGTATCCGCCCTTGTATTATGCGTTCTAGGCACATGAATGATCTCTAAGTGAATGAAGCTGCTGGTTCCGAAACCATCTTCACCAATTGTGAATAATTCGTTGCAAACGTGACATGGAACTGCCATAAATTCCTCATACTCTCTATTTCCCAGATAAGGGCTTATACTTCGAAATGTAGGGGTGATAATCTGGCTCTCATATTTCTTGTCCCCATCAGTCCTTCAAAACCTTCAAAGGTGCTGTACCATCCTTGTCCCAATAATTTATCTTTGTCTTTCCATGAGCCATCCGTAAAACAACATATCCCCAGTTTTTGAGGTAAAGATGACAACTTCGTCGCTCTGGTATGGGATGTTTGTTGTGAGAATGATGAATGTGCCTCTAGCCAGAGTGTCGCTTCCGTTTCTGCCAACTTAATGGTGTCTTTGGTATCCACGTTACTAAAAACCATGTTATTCCTAGCTTGCAAATGTACCATAGTATCCAGGTAAAATGATGGTTATCCATAAGTGATTCAACCCTCCAAAACAAATGATCCATAATTTTAAATATTGACTGAGTAGGAAAAACAACAGGATTCGATGGAATCTTTAAGAGAGCCCAAATTTGGAAAGCCAGAGGCCATTCCAAAAATACATGATTTATTAATTTCTCATATGCTTCACATCTTAAACATTGGATTTCCCCATGTATCCCTCTCGCCCGTAAATTTTTCCTTACCGAAAGACGGCGTGAGACAGTTTTCCACAAAAAAAATGCTTGATCTTGGGAGGACATTGTATTTTCCAAGAGTGTGCCTTTAGAGGGATATTATTAGGTCCAGGGATCGTAAGCATATTTTCTATTTTTGGATACACCCTTTCCACTTGATAATCAGATTTGACAGTGTATTTTCCGTTGTTGGTGAAATGCCATCCATCTTTGTCAGTACTCTGGACTCGACTCAATGGAATACTATCTATAATCTTTGCATCATTCGGGTCCACCAGAGCTCGAATCACTTGAGAGTTCTATGTTAGTGACGTTGTATTGATGAATGAATCCATTGTGAGATTAGGGTGATGATTTTGTTGATTATTGTTTGCTGGTCTCCTGCGAGTGGTTGGAAGCCAAAGATCATTCCATATGGAGATGGAAGACCATGATCTCACCCTTTTGATTAGTCTTTTGCTTACTAGATATCTGCAGGATACTATACAATGCCATTCATATGATGGTGAGTATGATCTAATTGATTCCATGATGATGTATTCCTGAAATATCGTCAGGTTTCTCGATCAGCTGCCAAACTTTCTTTCCCAGCATAGACATATTGAAATCCGTTAAATCTGTAAACCCCAAACCGCTTTCATCTTTATGGTTGCATAATTTTTTCATGATTGATAATACATTTCTTGAGCTATGAGGATACTGTTAAATGCGATTTTCTTTTTTTTTCTTAACTCACCCATATTTAACAGAACATTATTTTGTGAAAGGGTAAATTGAAAGAAAATGTTACCACTTGCTTAGAGACCGAGTTTTAATATTTTTTTGAAAGGGTAAAATAAAGACTTTACCACTTTGATTTTGGCTGTAAAGACTACGGGTGGGCATTTTGGTTATTTTATTGGTTTGGTTTGGTTAACTTGGTTCTAGAATTTTTCCAACTGAAGTAAACCATAATAAGTTTGGTTTGGATCAGTTTCCATTTGGTTTGTATTCGGCTTGGTTTGTGTTTCGGTTCGGTTTAATCAGGTTCTCTTAGTTTAGTTCTTTTAAGATAAATCATGTTTCAAAACATAAATGCATGGTCATGAAATCATCATGTTAGTAAATATGAAAAAATAAAATATGTAAACTAAATCCAATATAAAACTGAAACAAAAACCTTTGAAAACACAAAAGATTTATAAGAACACAATCAAATCAAAGTTAACTAGAGTAAATAGAAAATTAAAAAAAATCGTTAGTAATGTCTCTTAAAATAAACTATGTAAATTAAATAAAATATAAAACTAAAACAAAAACCTAAAAAAAACCACAAATTTTTTTATAAGAACACAATCAAATAATAACAACAATAAATTGAAAATTGAAAAAAATAATTTTAATAGTGATTTTAGTCTTAGGATTTTATTATACTACATATTGTTAGTATGTTTAATTCAAATAATAACAAAAACACATTGATTTCTTGGTTCGGATCGGTATCGGTTTGGTTGGTTGGGGTTGAGAAAATCTTAAACCAAACTATTTGATAATAGAAATTGGTCTGGTTTGTATCGATTTTAGTTCAGTTGGTTTGGATTTTTTTGCCAACCCCTAACAATGACGCTACCAATGGAAGCTCTAATCACGGAAAATCGGCCAATTCCTAAGTCAACAAGGGCCAACGGTCCTGATCAGTACATAAACACATCATCTATGCGAAAACATACATCAACCAGTACAAAATTCAATTTCCATACATGAACTTTCAAAATTTGGTTTTGACATACATTGAGTTAATTTCCGTTAGTCAAACATTACGGAATAAGAATTGTAGTTAAATCGGTAATAAGAATTCGGTCAATTCCTACATCAACAGGGCCAACTGTGGCGATCAATACATAAACACTTCACCTGTGCGAAAACATACATCAACTAATACAAAATTTAAAAAATCTGATTTTAACATACATTGACTAAATTTCACTTTTTAAACATTACCGAAGATAAATTGTTTGTCACGTGTTGATTATGTGAGGTTTTATTATATTATGTGGTAATTAAACTGTATTATCTGGTAATTGCCTAAGAAAATTAAATCATTTAGTTCAATCAAACGATTTCGTTCTCGTGTAAATTTTTAGTTAGCTTTTCTCTTAACTTTTTTTTTTTCTACTTTTCTGGCAAAAAAAAACTAACTAGACATGAGCTTTCGGGTCTTCGAGTCGGGTCTTAAACATTAGGACTCAACTAGGTACTTGAAAATTTTTAGTTCGGGTTTGGGTTGGTTCCTCTTGGGTCTGGGTCGGTTCCTCTCGGATCCGGGTCGGTTCAGATCTATAATTAAAATACCTGTAAAATATCAGTAATTTTTGGGTCCGGGTCGGGTTTAGGTATTTCGGATATGAAAAAGACAGGAAATACCCAAATCACATCTAATTTAGCCGAAATCCATCATATTTATCTAAATATTTGCAAAATAACTAAAATAAAACTATCAATGATATTAAAAGAGAAACGTTCTTAAAAATCTACTTAAACTTTTCTTAAAAAATATAATTAACTAATTATTATTTTTGGTCTTACCTAATATTTTTCTAACTATACAATAATTAAATACCTTAACTTTCTCTAACTATACAATAATCAATGCTTTTATTTATTACTCGAGATATTATGATAGACCAAATATTTATACATTTAATCTATTAAAATATAGTCATATTTTATCTACTTACAAATAGTCTAGGTTGGATCATTGCATTTAACTAATTTTTCTATTATTTTTACTTTTCCCTAACTTAATTATTATTAAATATATACACTAGCCTAAAATTAGGGAACTACATAACTAATCTATTGTTTTTAAAAAAAAATCATTTTATATTAACACTAAATTTGAATAAATAATCAATTATATTATTTACTAATATAAAAAAAATTATATATGCCAACAAATCCTTATATATATAAAAAATATTACTTTAACCCAAATGAAAGAAATAAATTCTTCAAAACTTTCACCAAATACAAAATATCTCTTATAAATAGAGTATTAAAATTATATATATATATATATATATATATATATATATATATATATATACATATTTTATCAAATAAATATTAATAATTAGTTACTATGAATATTTAATGATATAATGAAATATATTATTATTGACTATTCCAACAAACATGTAAAATCTTTATCAAAAATAAAACTAATTGAAAAATATAAAACAAACCTTAAATTAGGCTTGGGCCTTGGAATACGTGTTATATATTTTGAATTTTGGTTCTAATTTATAACATATCCTAGGTCTCATTCTGTTAAATTTGTAGGTACGGATCGAATTCAGATATAACTTATTGGTTTTGGTTTTAATTTGTACACATCCTAAAATTCATAAAATAACCATATATCATTCATATTTGGGTTATATTGGTTCGGTTTAGATATATCTTAAGTTAAATCCAAAATTTAAAAGAAAAACATAAAAAGTAAATAATTATTTACGTAAACTTAAATATTTAAATTACTTATTTAAAACTTAATACTTATTTTAGATATCATTTTAAAAAATATAGAATTGAATATTTGTAGTACATATTTATATTTGTAATTATTTAGACATTCAGACCAGGTTTTTTAGAGTTTTTTTGGTTTTTGAGCTTTTGGGTTACCTATTCGGGTTTAGCTAATAACACTTCAGGTTCGTATATCTTTTGTATCACCCTACAAGACTTATTCTGGTATTTCTGACATTTTGGATTGTGTATATACGGATCATTTTTTTTAGTTTGGATTCGGGTTTTTCTTAAATAATCCAAAAACAATACCCTGAAATATTAAAATACCTGAAAAAAAAATACCCAAAATATATTTAAGAAAAACCCGAAACTATAACCGAAAACCCGAAGCTAAAACTTAAAAAATAATTTAATACAAAAAAATATTCAAAATACTCAAATATACCTAATATACACAGAATATGTTGGATATTTAGTTTATTTGTTTGGGTCTCTATAAGAATGAAGATTTTCCCTTGAATGTTCATTGTATTCACTTAGAAATATATAGCGTATGAGATTACAAATGGTTGCTATAAAACAGGGATATTCCCAAATATGTGCTAACAAATCTAACAACAGAATATGAGATATTTTTTAGATTCTAACAGTCTCGGGTAGGATGTGGACTTTAACCAAGACCACGGGTCTAAAAATACCCAACATGTTCTTTGTTCTGGATCTGAATCAAACTTGTATTTTTAGGGTCGGTTTTTGGATCCAGATAGAATGCTCAGACCTAAGAGAGAGTTTTACAAGAATGTATATCCAAAATCTAAAATAATCTAATTCATAAATTATATAATTTTTTTAAAAAAACTTTCTACTTTGAGATAATACAATTTTGTAACATAAGAATGTATAACAATCTCAAAATATAAATTCATTTTTAACTTTGTTTATAATAAAAAAAAACTGTGCTTTCGAAGCGGGGGATAAAATCTAGTTAATAATAAAAATAAAAGATTTCTAAACTCTAAAGCTTATATGTAAAGCTTCATATTACTTGAAAGTGTTACAAAATAATAATGGATAACAAAAAGACATTTCAACTAAATCATAAATTAAAATAGAGAAAATATAACACAAAACATCATAGTTTTGGATATTCATCTTTAATTTTAAGTCCGTATGAATCAGTTCTTATGGGGTCTATTCGGGTCAGTTCTTATCGGTTCGAGTTCTTTGGGTATAAGATTTTTGGGTCCAACTAGGTACTCGTAAATTTTTGGTTCTGGTTCGGGTTTTTGGATACGGGTAAAATGCTCATGCCTAAACTTAACACAAATAAGACAACATAGGAAAAAATTGAGTGGAGAGAAACGAGAGTGTCTAGCTTATCCAACCCTAATTCCTCTTTTGTTCAATAAGTTAGAAATTCTCGTTTCTTTCTGTTCTATGTTTTCCTCTATTGTCTTCTCTATGTTATAACTTTATGCCGAAAAAAATCAAAGAACAAAAAATTAAAGAGAAAAGCTAACTATTGAGTTACGCGATAACGAAATCGTTTGAATTAAATGATTTATTTTCTTAGTTAATTACCATGTAATACAGTTATTTACCACATAATATAATAAAAACCTCACTTAATCAACAAGTGACAAACATTATATCTTCTGTAACGTTTGACTAGTTTACGAAATTATATCAGTGTATGTTAAAACCATATAGTTCATGTATTAAATTTAAATTTTTTATTAGTTGATGTATGTTTTTACACTGATAAAGTGTTAATGTATTGATTGGAAATGTTGGTCCATGTTGATGTAGGAAATGATCAATTTCATGTTACTAGGTTAATAATAACTTATATTCAGTAATTTTTGACTAACGGAAATTAGGTCAATGTATGTTTAAATTAAATTCTTAAAGTTCATGGATAAAAACTGAATTTTGTGTTGGTTGACATATATTTTCATACATGTAACATGTATGTACTGATTGGGACCGTTTTTCCTTATTAAGATAAGTTTAACTTTTCTTTTTTTCGTGGATCGCCAGAGGACACCTGGTAGGTTGAGCTTGGTATTTGAGTTTAATAGTTGGGCTTAATTGTATTATTGTGATGTATCTAAACTGTCACTCATTTCCGAACTCTTTGTAACTCTCGCCCTAGGGCTTGATTGGTTTTGCTATTACCACCTGCAAACATACACCTGCAAACATAGTTTTTAAAATTGATAATATCTGTTGACCTTTTATAATAATTACAAAAATGTTATAAGTCGCTTCAAATTACTGTAAACCTTTTAAAATCAAAATATAGTTTCTGCTAGTAGTTATGGACGATTGCGGATAAATAAGTAAATGAAAAATATTTTTAAAAAATATTTTAAAGTTTATTTAATTTTGAAACTTGAAATCTTATAACTAAAAATATATAAGTACATTTTATATTTTAATTTATATTCACTAACAGCATCTTATTTATATTAAAAACTTTAAATCAAAAGTATTCATTATAACTTTAAAAAATTATGTATACATATATAAACCAAACCAATATTTTAAAGAATCTATTATGATTTTTTTTTAAATAAATTAGTTAGAATTATAAATTTAATTTAAAATAATACAAATAAATTGAGAGACATAAATTATTATTATTATTAATATTATATTAATTATTATATCTTATCATAATAGTATTTTGATTTTATTATAATCTTATAATGATTTAATATTGGTAATTTATTATTAAACTGCTGCAACATTTTATAACTAATCAGTCATAAATATTTTGCAAACGCATCAATTTTTTAGTCGTTGTACCAGTCATTCAAATTGCTTAATAATACATTTCGGAATCATCCGCTCTGCTAATTTCTGCAACTTACGAGTCATTAAATCGCTTAATAATACATTTCGGAATCATCCGCTCTGCTAATTTCTGCAACCGCATCCGTAACTGGTGACTTTCAATAAATGAGGCCTTTTGTAGCTTTAATGAAATGTCGACGAAAAATATATATGTAAGCACCATTTCATAGTTCATATCCATGTGAATGGGGCAATATATCGTACATTTCATTTTTGCCACCTTGACAGATTTTAACAAATACACATAAGCAAACACCATTAATTTTTAAATATATATCTTTGACCAAATTATGAATGTTTATCTTTGTATATTTTTCCTTAAAGATTTTTTTTTCCCATATTTTCTTGATAAATAAAATATTATTGTAGTCTTACTTACTATTTAAGGAGTTTGCTAGAAAGAAAGTAATATAAACACGTACTGTAATCACCGTTGTTTTTAACATACATCATAACTTGATGGAATGCTAATCTGTTGTGTCACGTTGATATAAACATATCCAACTTTAGTTAATTATCTAAGATTTTAAATAACTTGACCTGTAAAATCTGTAAATCACAAAAAAGGTTGCTCAATCATAAGTTACAAATTAGAGATAATGACCAAAATACACCTACAAAAAAATTTGTTGTCAAAATAGCATTTAAAAAAAAATGACCAAAATAAATTTTATTAAAAAATGTAAATATACTTTTATACCCTTTGGGTTAACTAATCTAAACTTAGAACTTAGAGTTATGGGGTGGAATTTTGGAGGTGAGGTTTAAAATTAAAAAAAAATATTAAAATTTTTAAAATAAAAGATCTATTTTGATCATTTTTAAGATCTATTTTTGAGACAAAAACTTTAAAAATGTTTATTTGAGATATTTGCCCTTACAAATATGTTCTGTATTAACAAAGGGCATATCTTTCAAATAGACATTTTTGAAGTTTTGTCATAAAAATAAACTTTTAAGAAAATGACCAAAATATATTTTTTTATTTTGCAAATTTTAATATTTTTTAATATTAATTTTAAGCCTCATCTCTAAAACTCCACTCCATAACTCTAAATCTTAAGTTTAAATTAGTTAACCCAAGAGGTATATATATATATATATATATATATATATATATATATATATATATATATTTACAACCTTTAATAAAATTTATTTTAATCATTTTTCTTCTTAAATGCTATTTTGGAGATCAATTTTTCTTTAGATCTATTTTGGTCATTATTTCGTTAAAACATATCCAAATTTTTCTAGCAATCATATAAGTGCAATAACTTTCCGAACTGATAAGCAAACATGAGGGATATCAAGTTAATAATATCAACACTCCTAATTCTGGCATTGCAACAAATTATACTGATATGTTTCTTATATATTTTTTTTGGGAAAATCGCATAAAAAACATTGAAAGTGGCACACACTGACACTTTAAACCTTGAACTTTTTCGACTATCACTTTAAACCTTCAAAGTGACATTTGTATCACAAAAAACATTCAACTTGGCTTACTTGTTCATCAAGTAAAAAGTTGACCTGTTCAACAGGTAAAAGTGATGATGTGTAGGTTTTTTTCCAAAAAATAATAATTATTTAATTAATAAAATAAATAAAAATTCAGAAAATTAAATATAAAATCAGAAAAATAACATTCAGAAAAATAAATAAAATTCAGAAAACTAAAATAAACATTTAGAAAATTAAATAAAATTCAGAAAATAAAACAAAATTTCAAAAATAAATTAGATTAAAGTAAAATACAGAAAATTAAATGAAAATTGAGAAATTAAAAGAAAATTAAAGAAAAAGCACAAAATTCAAAAAAAAAAAATTCAAATAGTTTTTTTATTACAATATTTTTTTAAAATAGATTTATCATCGTTGACAATAAAAATTTCAAAGATATCACTGATGATGATGGATAACCATTAACAATGACGTTTTTGACATATCTTTAATGATAGTTTCCGACATTATCGTTAAAAATAATGGTAGATATGTCAATAACGATGTTTTCGATAACCATCATTTAAAATAGTAGATATGTCAAGGTTTTTTAAATGATAGATAATTTCAAAGTTTTTAATGATGATGTCGGAAACTATCGTTAGAGATATGTTAAAAACGTCACTGTTAATGGTTATGTGAGAAATCACCTTCATCATCAATGATATGTTTGAAATTGTTATTGTCACAATGATATGTTTGTTTTATTTAAAATAATCTTGTAATTTAAAGTAAAATATTACTTTTATTTATTTTTAATTTTGTTGATTTTTTCTTTAACTTTTGTTTAATTTTCTAATTTTTGTTTCATTTTCTGTATTTTAATTTAATATTTTTGATTTTTTGAAAATTTTTGAAATTTCTAATTTTTATTTTCGTGGTTTTTTTATTTTTGAATTTTATTTGACTTTTTTCATTTTAATTTTAATTTTAATTTTTTTGTTTTTTATTTTTTTTATTTTTTTATTTTTTTATTAATTAAATAATTATTATTTTTCGGAAAAAACCTACACATCATCACTTTTACCTGTTGAACAGGTCAACTTTTTACTTGATGAACAAGTAAGCCAAATTGAAGGTTTTTTGTGATACAAATGTCACTTTGAAGGTTTAAAGTGATAGTCGAAAAAGTTCAAGGTTTAAAGTGTAAGTGTGTGCCACTTTCAAAATTTTGTATTGTGATACTTTTGTGTAGTATTGTATTACAACTTTAATTAAGTTTTCATATTTATGTTAAATTAATAGAATATACCATTAAATAAAACATACGCACTAAACAAATGTTAGAAATCCCAAAGTTTATGACACATGTCAAAATATGATAATTATAATTCTGTCATGTGTCACACTACAAAATAACAAAAGCTTTTGTTTAAGATAAGATTTGTAACTGACGTAGTTAACATTTGGTTGGATTAGCAGTTACTGGCGATGGATTCTCTTACCATGATTTCCTTAATGTCTTTATGAAGCAAATTCTATCATTGAAGAATCATCAATATATATACTCATCTTCACTGACAATCAAAACATAAGTCTAAAATCTAATACCTCAAAAAAAAATATATATATACTCGATCATGGGAAGTTCTGAGTGTCACGAAACTCATGTCCTAATGGTAACACTACCAATGCAAGGTCACATCAATCCAATGCTCAAATTCGCCAAACATAGCTCACGATCTAACCTCCGCTTCACCCTGGCCACCACTGATCAAGCCCGTGACCTCTTTTCTACCGCCGCCAACGAAAACAAACCATGTAGCCCGGTGGATCTCGCTTACTTCTCTGACGGCCTCCCTAAAGACGACCCAAGAGCCGAACCAACTCTCCTAGAGTCATTGAGAAATGTCGGAGCCAAGAACTTGTCTAAAATCATCTGTGAAAAGAGATTCTCTTGCATCATCTCTTCTCCTTTTACTCCATGGGTTCCAGCCGTTGCAGCAGCTCATAACATCCCTTGTGCGATCCTTTGGATCCAGGCTTGTGGGGCTTACTCGGTGTATTACCGTTACTACATGAAGACAAACGTTTTCCCCGACAATCTCGAAGATCTGAATCAGACAGTGAAACTACCATCTTTACCGTTGTTGGAAGTGAGAGATCTGCCTTCGTTTCTTTTACCTTGCGAAGGAAGTCACTTCAATAAGCTAATGGCAGAGTTCGCAGATTGTTTGAAACATGTGAAATGGGTTTTGGTGAATTCTTTCTACCAACTCGAATCAGAGATCATCGAGTCGATGTCGAATCTTAAACCTATAATCCCAATAGGTCCTCTAGTTTCTCCTTTTCTGTTAGGAGCAAAACAGGACCAAACCCTAGATGGGAATAATCTAGACATGTGGAAAGCTGATGATTATTGCATGAAGTGGCTTGACAAGCAAGCTAGGTCTTCTGTTGTCTACATATCTTTCGGAAGCTTGCTCAAATCATCGGTGAATCAAGTCGAGAGCATAGCGACCGCTCTAAGAAACAAACGAGTTTCATTTCTATGGGTGATAAGGCCCATGGAGATAGCCCAAGCCGTTGACGTTTTGCAAGAGATGGTCAAAGAAGGTCAAGGTGTTGTAATAGAGTGGGGTCCTCAAGAGAGGATATTGAGCCACGTGGCGATCTCTTGCTTCATTATGCACTGTGGTTGGAACTCGACGATCGAGACAGTGGCTGCTGGTGTTCCAGTAGTGGCATACCCGAGCTGGACGGATCAGCCGATTGATGCAAGACTGCTAGTGGATGTGTTCGGGATAGGAGTGAGGATGAGAAACGACGCCGTAGAGGGCGAGCTTAAGGTGAACGAGGTGGAGAGATGCATTGAGGCGGTGACTAAGGGACCTGCGGCCGGGGATATGAGGAAAAGAGCGACGGACCTAAAGCAGGCTGCAAGATTGGCGATGGCGCCTGGTGGATCTTCCGCTCAAAATATGGACTCGTTCATTAAGGAGATAACAATGTGACAGGTTGTTTCTCTCTCTGTTTAATTGGATCTGTTTTGTAATGATGTAATATACTCTAAATTAATATATAATCAATGAGAGAATAAATAAAAAGATTAGCACCAAAAAACAACCCACTACATACAATCTAAACCATTTTTTTTGTCAACACAATCTAAACCATTTATCCTTGTTAAATTTGTAAATCTATATATGAATATTAAAATAGAGTAATTCTAAAAAAATATACTATACAAAAGTCATAATTGGATCAAATCATTAATATAATATATTGCAGAATATTAATAGCAAATTCTTACCAAAATCTTTATTAAATATCTTAAGTAACATTCTCCCTGTTTTAAATTAAGTGTCCATTTAGCATAAACTTTTCGTTACAAATTAAGTATTGTTTTATAGTTTTAATGCAGTATTTTCATTAATTTATCTCGTTTACTCATAATTAAATTAAGAAAAACAATAAATGTTATGCAATTTTAATGGTCAAAAAAGGTAAATTTAAACATTTAACAAAATTATTAATTTGTGTGCAAAATTTTAGATCAACAACTAATTTAAAACTGAGGAAGTAATATCTTTTAATTAATTAGTTTGATATTTCTTATTGAAATACAACATTTGTTGAAACTAACATTATCTATATGTGTGATTTACACAAACATGCCATTAAATTCATTTCATTATACGAATTTAAACCAAGATCATGAATACGACACAATTATTGTATAATACTCCCTCAGTTTCAATGTAATACATATTTTAGATTTTTAGACATTAATAAAACATTTAATAAACACATAGATTTTTTTAAAAATTATAATTAATTATTATTTTTAAAAAATTGCATTGAAAAAATAAAAAATGTATTTTTTTAAAACAATTTTTTTAAATATGTAAATTTATATAACAAAGGGAGTAGTAATTATGTAACATTCTCATTTCTAAATAGACAAGTCATGAACACGCACGAACTACATATATTGTCAGAAGTTTAATATTCGAAACATGTTCTATATACATTCACAAATAGAATTTGGAAATCCAAATAATATATGTATACAAAATATACACTAACATTCATAAACTACACTATGCAACAAATATATGTTCATAAAAAAAAAGTTGTTACTATTATACACCAACCGATTTACTAAACGAATTGATATATATGATCTTAGTCTTCTAATATGTGTAGAATAAAACTATACAGTCCAGTCCATACCTTCTAAAAATTGAAACAACTTGCAGAGAATATTCAATCCAAAGATGTGAAACCGATGACATAATATTAGAAAAGATCATTTGTATTGGTTTTCTAACAAGATAATCTATTAGTTAAGAAGATATTATCTGAAAATATAAAACGCTAAAAATTTATAATTTTTTTCAGTTACTTCAAATAGATATTTTATCATTCAGCATCTTTTATTATGTTACTTAATGTATCATTTTTTCTTTCCTTCATTTATACGTTAATATATAATCATAATTTTGAATATTTCTGGATTTCCTCTAAAAATATTCATAAAATATTTATTTCTATACATAGATATTTTTATATAATATTAAGAAATTTGCTGAGAAAAACTGAAACTTAATTATTATGAAAAATATAATTATTCGCTGGCTTCATATATCTGAAATTAATATACATAATATATTTACTGAAAATAAATTAACATATATATAAATTTAATATATTTTGAGGCATATTCTCCAAGTAGTTGTGTATTAGATAATACTATTGACTAATATTATCAAAGAGTTTGTTATTCATTTACTTACAATTATAAATAATCATAAATATACGACTATTTAAAAAATATAAAACATCCTAAGTATAACTTCTTAATGATATGTTACTTAGATAAAAATGTTATTTACATTATATTAAAACGAACATTTCAAAACATCAACCTTTTATTTTATATAATTTATATTTTATATACTAATAGAACTGAAAATAATGCGGAAACGTGCGGATACAATTTTATTATTGTATTAAATTTTTGTAAAAAAGGAAAAGAAATTAATGGAACAAGGTCAAGATATGTATAAAAAAACCTTAACATTCTTGATTTTTATTGGGATAATTTGACAAATACGCTTCTTTTAGTTTAAATTTTGAAAATTACACATTTTGTTTGTTTTTTTTTTGTAAACTACACCTTATTAAATATGAAAGGATATTTTATTCACTTAGATGTTACTATTTATTTATTTTTAAATAAGAATGACTTTCCCTTATAACTGGTTTTACAAATAGCAAGGATATTATTAAAAAAAATATGTTGCGTTGAAAACAAATTATCTGTATAAATTATTAATTTTTATAAAACTTATATAAACAAAGTTCTACAATTTTTATTGGATGAATTGGTGAGTTACACATAGAAGAAGAGAAATATAGAATATAGCCATACATCGATAAGTGTGAAATTTTGACTTGAAAATGGACGAGTTTCTCCTTTTCCATGCGTGAGTGGTTATCAATAATATGTGTGCTACTATACTATATTTATTAAATATATAGCATAGAACAACTGATTCACAACAACAATAGATCGTAGAGAAACATGAAACAAAGGAGAAAGAGAGAGAGAGAGAGAGAGAGAGAGAGAGAGAGAGAGAGAGAGAGAGAGAGAGAGAGAGAGAGAGAGAGAGAGAGAGAGTAAGAAAAACTTTTTTTCTATTCTATGTTTCTCAAACATAATAGAATAAAAAATACTATATTTCAATTTGAGCTTCTCATTTTCTTCAAAGATGAAGAATGACAATCGTAAGGTGAGGAAGAACCACCACTTAGAGATGGAAGAGAAGAAGCTAAGGTGGGAGGAGGTAAAGAGATGACCAGTAGCGGCGGTTGTGGACGGAGAACGGTGGCAATGGAATAAATGGTGGTGATGAAATAAAACGATGGCGGATATGGTGGAAGCAAGATGGTGATAATAAATAAAACAATCAGTAACGACGGTGGTGGTGATATTACAGATGGAGGTAACTGAGGTCAACCTGAAATTATCCAACCCCCAAAAGAGAATAAAGGTCAAAACATATTACAATTTCCTATTATCAATTGTCGTAGTTAACCCAAGCAAATGAAAGAGAGGAGAGAGGAAGAGAGAGAGAAGGAGGGAAGGGAACGATGAGGGTGAGAAAGAGAAGAGAAAAAAATACAAGAACAATAACGAAGAGGATAAAGTAGGAATGAAGAGAAGAAGCATGTGGAGAAAGATGAACATAAAAAGAAAATTACATATCTTTTAACATATTATACTATGATCATAAAATAAAATAGTATAGTATAGCCCTCCATTATCAACTACATTACTCAACCCAACAAAGGAAAACATCCAACTTACATAACACAATAAAGACCAAAACATATTACAATTCCTCATTATGAAAAAACATAATTCATGATTACTTAACGCTGAATTCAGTTGACGGTAACATAGAATTTTAATTTAAAAAAAAATTTATAAGTTTTCACGTATACAGTAGACTAAAAGACATAAAATAACAATATATTAGGGAAATGAGGACGTGGTTAAAAGTTGAGAAGACTTCCACGGTTAAATATATAGCATAGAACAACTGATTCACAACAACAATAGATCGCAGAGAAACATGAAACAAAGGAGAAAGAGAGAGAGAGAGAGAGAGAGAGAGAGAGAGAGAGAGAGAGAGAGAGAGAGAGAGAGAGAGAGAGAGAGAGAGAGAGAGAGAGAGAGAGAGAGTAAGAAAAACTTTTTTTCTATTCTATATTTCTCAAACATAATAGAATAAAAAAATACTATATTTCAATTTGAGCTTCTCATTTTCTTCAAAGATGAAGAATGACAATCGTAAGGTGAGGAAGAACCACCACTTAGAGGTGGAAGAGAAGAAGCTAAGGTGGGAGGAGGTAAAGAGATGACGAGTAGCGGCGGTGGTGGACGGAGAACGGTAGCAATGGAATAAATGGTGGTGATGAAATAAAACGATGACGGATATGGTGGAAGCAAGATGGTGATAATAAATAAAACAATCAGTAACGACGGTGGTGGTGATATTACAGATGGAGGTAACTGAGGTCAACATGAAATTATCCAACCCCCAAAAGAGAATAAAGGTCAAAACATATTACAATTTCCTATTATCAATTGTCGTAGTTAACCCAAGCAAATGAAAGAGAGGAGAGAGGAAGAGAGAGAGAAGGAGGGAAGGGAACGATGAGGGTGAGAAAGAGAAGAGAAAAAAAATACAAGAACAATAACGAAGAGGATAAAGAAGGAATGAAGAGAAGAAGCATGTGGAGAAAGATGAACATAAAAAGAAAATTACATATCTTTTAACATATTATACTATGTTCATAAAATAAAATAGTATAGTATAGCCCTCCATTATCAACTACATTACTCAACCCAACAAAAGAAAACATCCAACTTACATAACACAATAAAGACCAAAACATATTACAATTCCTCATTATGAAAAAACATAATTCATGATTACTTAACGCTGAATTCAGTTGACGGTAACATAGAATTTTAATTTAAAAAAAACATTATAATTTTTCACGTATACAATAGACTAAAAGACATAAAATAACAATATATTAGGGAAATGAGGACGTGGTTAAAAGTTGAGAAGACTTCCACGGTTTATGATGCATCCATTGGTTATGTAGGAGCAAAGTTGTAACTTTCGGGTTGCGTACAGCTCGAGCAAGATTACATAAGCAACACATAATAACCCTAGTCGAAGGAAGAAATTAATACAATTTAAAATTGGAACGTCTATACTATTAAATGAAACAATAGAATGGGAACAAAAAGCGTCGAACATGCATAAAAGAGAATGGGTTCATATAGGCAAACCTGTTATTTCACAGACAATCAAGAGGTCTAGCAGCTGGATAGTCGTAGGCACTGACATGAAAAATGGGGTCTAATGTGGTCCACCATAGCATTGAATCAGAGAAGGCAACATAAGTGAGAGAGGGTTTTAGGCTGCTTCAACTTTCTCATATGTTGTGCATGCGGTGTTGAAGTCAAAGTACATGGAACAAATACAGCAGTAATTATGTTACTAAATTGAGTATGCATAATAATGCTATATAAAATGTAGTTAATAAAGATTGACACTTAAAACGAGACTCAATCATAACGGTAAAAATAAATACATAAAACTTATGATGGAGGGATATGAAAACAGAAACTGCCAGAGATTGACTATACTATACTACACAAATAAAATAGAATATTCTGAAACCTATATATATATATATATATATATATATATATATATATATATATATATATATATATATATATATATATGTAGTTTATCAAATATGGTTATCAGTTACTCACAATATATATACGCTCAAAAGAACCGTAAATATATTATTCTAAAAAAATCATCGATAGTATAGTACCAATCGTGTCATACAAGTTAAAGTTTACAGTACGCCGTATATCACCCCCCTTGAACCACCACCTTAACCACTTTTTTTTGCTTAAAAAGTTAACACGGATTGCACCGAAACTAACCTTTATTGTCATACTTCCGCTGGTTGACTTCGCTTAGCTGGATTGGCGTGGTCACTAAGCACCATTTTCGCTTATGTCACTGTAATCGGGTTCGTCGTCGCCCCTTCCTCTCTCTTCATCGAATAGATTTGACAGATCTTCTTTTGCAATCGTTTTTCGTTTCTCCGATTATTGTATCGCCGATGTCAATTTACCAACCTTCGATATTCTCTGATTCGTAACCCTAATACTTTTCCCCCTTTCCCTTGACGGAAGTGTTTTGTATCTCTTCTCGCGTTTGAGTTTCTTTTTGAATTTTTTTCATCTTTATTGTCCAATTATTATTCGTTTGGGCAGAGGAAATAGGTAAGGGTATTTTTTTCAATTTTTTTTATATTATATATCATATCGTAGCCATCACTTTATTATGGTTATATGGTGAATTAATGTTTATGTTTATTAGATGCAAATACCCATCTTTATTCCCTCATATACAAATAATCACGTCATTCTTTGCATACATATACATCTTCTGCAGATCATTTTCTATAACTAAGCTTTAAATGACTATCGATACATTTATAGCAATTCCACATTATAGCGATTGCACATTATAATTTTTTTTTGCTTTCTTCATTTTAAATGACTATCTAAATTTGTTATGAGAAACCTTTTGTTTGAAAGATTGTATGGAATAAATAATAAATCTCTTTATTAATATTTTTAGGAAACTAACTCAAAACTCTAAGCTCTCAAAACACACAATCTCAAAACATAAGTTATGCAACAATCTTGCATCTCCTTATATACTGAGATATAAATCCTAAAACCATTAGATATCTAATGTTTACATAACTCCTAAACATTATAAAAATTTCCTTATTTCCTAATCCATAACTCGGTAGGAAATATATAACTTATTTCTCAAGTTATTTCAAGTTTAATCCAACATTTTCTCCCTTAAGCTTGAACTCAAATTTGTTCACATCTTGAACCCCAATAAGACTCCTCATTTCCTTAAACTTCAATCTTCCATGCGGATTTGTTAATATATCAGCTTTCTATTCACTTCCTGGAACATGTTCAACTTCTATATGTTCATTCTCAACACATTCCCGAATGAAATGAAATCTTCTATGTATATGTTTGTTTCGTCCATGAAACACTGGGTTTTTCGTAAGTGCTATTGCTGATTTGTTGTCAATTTGTATTGTCACCTTCTTGCATTCACTTCCGGCCACTCCATCTAAGAGTTCTTGAAGCCAAATTGGTTGCTTTGTTGTTTCTGTCGCTGCCATAAACTCAGCTTCACATGAAGAGAGTGCAAAAGTTTCTTGTTTTGCCAAACACCATGTAATAGGGCACTTCTCAAAGTAAAATATGTGACATGTTGTGCTCCTTCCCCTGTATCAGCATTGTGACTACTATCACTATAGCCTACCAAAATTGCATGGTTTGAGTGTTCGTATGATAGACCATATGACGTGGTTCCACGCAAGTAACACAAAAGTGCTTTCAACGCTGCTCCATGTGACTCCCTTGGTTCCTGCATATAACGACTCAACATTCCCACCGTGAAAGATAAATCTGGAAGAGTGTGAAGTAGGTACCGAAGACACCCAATGCTTCTTCTGTAGTTCTTCTCATTGATCCGCTTTTCTCCAAGTCCCTTTGACATCTTCAAATTTTGTTTCATTGGTACCTGAGAAGCATTACAGTCGTCCATACATGCCTCCTCTAGAATCTTATGCGCATATCTTTCTTGACTTAAGGTTATACTACCTTCATGATGAAGTACTTATATACCAAGGTAATAGGTTAACTTACCAAGATCACTCATCTCAATCTTCTTAGACATCTCCTTTTTGAATTCTAGTATCATCTTAAGGTTAGTACCGCTGATCAAAATATCATCGACATAAACCGCAACAACAAGGAGATGATTTCTCTTCTTCTTACGATAAAGAGAAGATTCTCTAGAGCACTTCTCGAAACCTATTTCCTTTAGAACCTTGTTAAGCTTTGTATTCCAAGCTCTTAGAGCTTGTTTCAGTCCGTAGAGTGCTTTGTTGAGTTTGTATACTTTGTCTTCACTTACCTTAACCTTGAATCCTTTTGACTGCTTCACATACACAACTTCTCTTAGGTCTCCATGAAGGAATGCGGTCTTGATATCAAGATGATGTATTTCCCATTTATTTGATGCAGCTAAAACAATTATGAAACAAACTGTCTCAATGCGTGCAATCGGGGCAAAACCCTCATCAAAATCAACTCCATGCTTTTGTACATACCCTTTCACAACCAGCCTTGCTTTGTACTTATTCACACTTCCATCATGATTTCTTTTAATCTTGAAGACCCATTTTAAGCCAATTGGTTAAGCACCGATAGGTAGATCAACTAAGTCCCACGTCCCATTTTTTATGATGGATGCAATCTCTTCTTCACATGGCAATATCCAATCCTTAGAACCTTTGGCTTCATTGAAATCCCAAGGTTCATCCTTATCAAGATCAGCAATCTCTCGCACTCTATATCAGAAAGGCATATAAAGTCTTTTAAATACTCTTGTTTCCTGCTTATCCTCATCGATCTTCTTGTTTCCGATTGATCTTCCCACGGTTCTTCGTATTCCTCTGTTTCATCTTGTGACATAGCCCCAGTTTCATTGTTTTCATCCTGATCTTCACCAATGTTCTCGGTTCCATTCATATCTCGACTAGAACCATAATTTTGATCGTCTTCATTAACTCTTTCACCAAACTTCCCAAAGCTTAATGTAAAGATTTCATGATCTTTATAGTTTCTTTCTTTCTCGCCACTCTAGTGCCATTTTTTTATCTTCGCTGAATATGAAATCTCTACTGACAACAATTTTCCTATTAGTTGGATCAAAAAGACGATATGCTTTTGATCCAGGTTCTATCCCAAGATGAACCAGTGTCTTTGATCTATCATCTACTTTTTTTTTTCTCCCGGATAGATCAGTTCTTGCATATCTGATACAACCAAATACTCTAAGGTGATTAGATTCGGTTTCCTTCCTTTAATTACCTCATATGGCGTTTTTGGAACAGCTAATGACCTCTTTGCTACTCTATTAATCAAATATGTAGCTTGTATGATGGCTTCACCCCAGAGATAGTTTGGTACGTCCATGTGTTTCAAAATACTTCTTGTCATCTCTAATAGCGTTCTCTTTCCCCTCTCAACTACTCCATTTTTCTGAGGTGAATAGGGCACCGTGAGATGTCTATTGATGCCCTATTTCTCGCAGAAATCTTGAAACTCATGTGATGTAAACTCTCCCCCTATGTATGTGCGGAAATTTTTGATAAAAGCTTTTGTTTCTTGTTCAGCTTGTATCTTGAACTTTCTGAATTTTTTCAAACGCCTAACTCTTATCTTGTAGTAGGATCGTCCACATATAACGAGAGTAATCATCAATGATAACAAATACATATTTCTTATGCTTCCGTGTGGAAGGTGTGATTGGTCCACAAAGTTCACCATGTATCAACTCTAGAACTTGTGTAGCTCGGTATGTAGTTCTCTGTGGAAACGATTGTCTGGTTTGTTTTCCACGCAAACAAGAAACACACATTTCCTTCTCCCCAACAATCTTTGGTACACCTGCAACAAGTTCCTTATTGGCCATCATCTTCATGGTTTCGAAGTTAATATGCACCAAATTTGCATGCCACTTGGTTGTATCTGCCATCGTTAATAGCTGTAGAACTTCGACTCTATCGACCTCTATGATGAATTTATATAATCAGTTTTTGACCTTCTCGTTCTCACAACTAGCTCTCCGTTCCGATCATACAAATTCAATAGCTCATCCTTCATACGAACCTCACACCCTGCCTATGTAGCCTGACCAAGGCTTATGATGTTACTTCTTAAATTGGGTATGAAGTATACGTTGTTTAATACTTTCTTGCCTCCATCCTTAAGTATAAAAAATACCGATCCTTTTCCTTTTATCTCTATATGTGAGTCATCACCAAAACTTACCATTCTTGTAATAGTTTGATCTAGTTTGGAAAAGAATGAACGATTACCACTCATATGGTTGTTGGCTCCGTTGTCAAGATACCATAGATAAGTTGTATTCAGATCGGCTTCAAAGACGTTTGATTTCACCCTCTGTTCGTTGAGATACACAACCTCGTGCATCATTAGATTGTCAGCTTCTTGTGTGTCATCATCCTTTTTCTCAACAGTTTCTTGGAGTTTAAGTAATCGATCGAGACAATTCGATGCATAGTGTCCCAATTTATCGCACTGATAACACATTACTTTAGACTCACCTTGTTCATACCCGTTTTGATAATATCCAAAGCGTCCATGGCCTCTTCCTCTCCAATATGATCGACCCCCTCGTCCTCTTACTGGATCCATAGTTTTCTTGATTGGGTTGTAGTGACTCAGTGTTGACATACATAAGCTTTCCTTGATCATCTTGTTCTACTTCTTCTTCTTCACCAATTCTTTCTTCATATGCCTTTAGTCTCCCTACAATATCTTCAAAACTAGTAGTATTAAGGTCAAGAACCTGTTCAAGTGCTGCAATAATATGAATATATCTCTTTCATGGTGAACTCTCAAAATCAGATTCCTTCATCTTGATTCTATCGAAATCAGCCATTAAGGTTTGTAGTCTTGCTTCTTTCACTCTATCAATTCCAACATGTCTTTCCTTTATAGCATCCCAAACCGATTTTGAATTATCAAGTTATCCAAGTTGCAGAGGGTCTCTGGGATGGATTGGAATAATAGTGCGATCGCCATATTGTTTTTGTCTCCGTCTTTGGTCCCAAACTCCGTTGTCTCCCATACTTTGTTGACCTTGAGTGCAATCTTCATCTGAATGGACCAGACATTATAGTTCGCAGAGTCCAACATAGGACACTTAATCAAGGTGGGTCTGATCTCCTTAGGTTTTGTTTCGACTTTTTCTTTCTTTGTCTCACTCATGATCTCTCACCTTTATCACACATTTTTTTTGTAGAACCTCAAGCTCTGATACCAAATATTGTTTTAAAGATTGTATGGAATAAATACTAACTTCTTTATTAATCTCTTAAGGAAACAAACTCAAAACCTTAAGCTATCAAAACACACAATCTCAAAACATAAGTTACGCAACAATCTTGCATCTCCTTATATAATGAGATATAAATCCTAAAACTATTAGACATCTAATGTTTAGATAACTCCTAAACATTATAAGACTTTCCTTATTTCCTAATCCACAACTCGGTAGGAAATAGATAACTTGTTTGTCAAGTTATTTCAAGCTTAATCCAACAAAATCTTCGTTATTTTTTGTAAATTTTGTTTTTGCGATTTTTTTTTTTTGAATTTTTTTTTCTGAATTTTGAAGAAAAATATAATGTGTATAATCTATTTACTGATTATTTATTTTAATATACATTTACAGATAGATATTTAATATAATCTTTAAATTTCTTATATTTATATTTACTTATTGTTTATTTTTTCTTATATTGTATATTAATTATTCTAACTTTCTTGATTTTATATCAAATGATAATATTATGATAAATGTTTAATGTAATATTTATATTTCTTATATTTTATATTTAATTATTATTTATTTCTATTGTATATTCACTTATAAAATATTTGTAAATAATAAAAATTTAAAAGTATACACTTTTCTGATAGATGTTTAATGCAGTTTTTCTCATTTCTTTTATTGTATATTTAATTATTCTAATTTTCTTTTTTATATCTATGGTAATATTACAATAGATATTTAATACATTATTTTTATTTCTTATATTATATATTAATGATTATTTATTTTAATATATAT
>CAJHQQ010004335.1:0-29814 GCA_905132885.1 Moricandia moricandioides
ATGCTACTCTGGTCGATGGGGGATAGATCCTTGTTGAAACGAGTCAAGGACTCAAGTCTCACATGGAGATGGGTCGATTGGTGACACAAGGGGTTGAGGAAAGACTACTTGATACTCCTAGATGGCTAGATCGGATATTACACAACGAGATAGACACCCCTTGATTGTCGGATATTACACACCAACAAGAACACAAGACAACTCGCCAAAGCAGTCAAGAGAACAAAGAGTTTTTTTTTTTTTGATAAAAAGATTGCTTGATTCAGAGAAGGGTTTTCGACCCAAATATATAGAGAGATCCTTGTACATGCACAATGTCTCGGGAAACAAGGAGACTAAAAGAACGCATCTTCTCTATAGAGTTTTCGAAAAAACATGAAATAAAAAGCATAGGATAAAATATAACATAAGGTAGGGTCTTCATTAGTATTGGACCGAGATAGCACCTAGTGGATGTGTAAGACAAGTTGTGGCCTCATTAAAAACCTTCCTCCGTTAAACCACTTGGGACAAAACCAAGAGCAAGGAAAAGAGCACACACAAAGTGCCTTGCCTAGACACTAACTCAGCTTGATGTAGAGATAGCTTGAATGGTGATCAAGGTATCTCGAATCATCAAACCTTGTCCAAAACTTTCTTCTTGTTGCAATGTTGTGGTAAGTAAACCTCCAATGATCTTCTTGAGCTTCTTGGCTCTAGCACGGGTCATGGGGCCTTCTGGAATGGTTAAGGCATTATCATTTGGCTGGTCCATGCTGTCATCAGGTGGATCTTCAATGGCCTCCTCTTCTTCATTGGTAAGCTGGTCCATGATCACATCATCCCCTCCTTCTTGAAAAGGATTTTTCCTCAAATCTGGTTCATCATCAAAAAAAGGGACCAAGTCAGTAATATTAAAGCTATTTGACAAATCGTACTTACCTTGGAGATCAAGTTTATAGGCATTGTCATTGATCTTATGAATGATTTCAAATGGTCCACCAATTCTTGGCATAAGTTTGGACTTCATATCATTTGGGAACCTTTCTTTCCTTAGGTGAATCCAAACTTTGTCACCACCATAAAATACCATCACACATCTTCCTTTGTTTGCTTGCTTCTCATAGTACTTCGTTTTCTCCTCAATATTTCGTCTAGCTTTCTCATGAATCTGCTGAACCAGCTCGGCCTTCTTCTTACCATCCAAACTAACTCTTTCACACTCAGGTAAGGGAATTAGATCCAAAGGAGAGATGGGATTAAACCCATAAATAATTTCAAAAGGAGAATACTTAGACGCAGAATGTATGGCATGATTATATGAAAATTCACAATGATGTAAGTGATCTTCCCAAGTTTTCAAGTTCTTTTTGATGAATTCACGCAAGAGTGTTCCTAGAGTTATATTGACTACCTCAGTTTGCCCATCCGTTTGTGGGTGACACGTAGTAGAGAACAACAACTTAGTGCTCAGTTTAGACCAAAGAGTCTTCCAGAAATGACTAAGAAAATTAGTATCTTATCTGACACTATAGTTTTAGGCATGCCATGTAAATGAACAACCTCTTTAAAGAACAAGTTAGCAACATGTAATGCATCATCAGTTTTATGACAAGCTATGAAGTGTGCCATTTTAGAGAACCTATCAACAACAACAAAGATAGAGTCTTTTCCATTTCTAGTTCTAGGAAATCCTACAATGAAGTCCATATAAATGTCATGCCAAGGATGATAAGGAATGGGTAAAGGAGTATACAAACCGTGAGACTAGATTTTAGACTTAGCTTGTTTGCAAGTTGCACACCTTCCACAGATTTTCTCGATATCTCTTTTAATGTGTGGCCAATAAAAGTGATCCTGCAAAACCTTAAGAGTCTTGGCAATCCCAAAATTTCCCATTAGACTACCTCCATGGGATTCCCTAACAAACAATTCTATTAGTGAGCAATTAGGCACACACAAACGGTTATCATAAAACAAGAACCCATCCTTCCTGAAGTAATGTCCTTCACCAAACTTCTCACAAGATAGGTAAGGTTCTTTAAAATCAAGATCAGTTTCATACATATCCTTAATTTGTTCAAACCCTAACAACTTAGCATCAAGAGTGGTCAAAAGATCATACCTTCGTGAAAGTGCATCAGCAACTATGTTTTCTTTACCTTGTTTGTATTTGATCACATACGGGAAAGTTTCGATGAATTCGACCCACCTTGCGTGTCTCTTGCTAAGGTTGCTTTTCTCCTTTAGGTACTTGAGAGACTCATGATCCGTGTGTATGACAAACTCCTTGGGCAAGAGATAATGTTGCCATGTTTGTAGAGATCTCACCAAGGCATACAATTCCTTGTCATAGGTTGCATAATTGAGGGTAGCTCCTCCAAGTTTCTCACTGAAGTAAGCTATGGGTCTCTTCTCCTGCATCAAAATAACACCAATACCAATCCATGAGGCATAACATTCAATTTAAAATGTTTTGGCAAATTCAGGCAGTATTAAGAGAGGGGATTGAGTAAGCTTCTCTTTGAGAGTTTGGAATGCGGTTTCTTGAGCTTCTCCCCACTTGAATCCCAGATCTTTCTTGATCACTTCAGTCAGTGGAGCTGCTAGAGTACTGAAGTCCTTGACAAAGCTCCTATAGAAGCAGACTAATCCATGAAAACTTCTCACTTCCCCCATAGTAGTTGGACTCTGCCATTTCTTGAATAACTTTGATCTTCTCTTGATCAACTTTGACACTATCTGCACTAACAACAAAGCCTAGAAAAACCAAGTTATTCGTACAAAATGTACATTTCTTAAAATTAGCATAAAGTTTTTCTTTCCTTAGCAGATTAAGAACAGCCCTAAGATGATCTATATGCTCTTCTAGACACTTGATATAAATAAGGATATCATCAAATACACAACTACAAAGATGCCAATGAAAGACCTAAGGACATGATTCATCAACCTCATGAATGTACTAGGTGCATTTGTCAACCCGAATGGCATAACTAACCACTCATACAACCCATGCTTAGTTTTAAATGCAGTCTTCCATTCATCTCCTTCTTTAATCCTAATTTGATAATATCTACTCTTTAAATCTACCTTAGAAAATATGCAAGAACAATGTAATTTATCAAGCATATCATCTAATCTAGGAATAGGGTATCGATACTTCACTGTGATGTTGTTGATTGCTCTACAATCAACACACATTCGCCAACTACCATTCTTCTTAGGCACAAGAAGAACTGGAACTGCACATGGGCTCAAGCTCTCTCGGATGTGGCCCTTCTCCATTAGTTCTTCTACTTGTCTTTGCAACTCCTTAGTCTCCGCTGGGTTGGTTCTATAAGCTGGTCGGTTTGGAAGTGTGGATCCAGGGCCAAAGTCTATCTGATGTTCTATCCCCCTCACTGGTGGGAGACCTATTGGACTATCTTCTGGAAAGACATCATCAAATTCTTGTAAAAGAGAAACAAGTTCACTGGATACACTGGTGCAAGTTCAGTAACATTCAAGAGTGTTTCTTTAAAAAAAGAAAGAGGACGGGTTGTTTAAAGTAAAGAGCTCTTTTGATATCACCCGTCTTGGCATAAAAGATTTGTTCTTTGTTTTGAATGGGTGGGAGGTCGATCTCCTTCTTCTTCTGAAGTTGTAGTTGATCAAGGTGAACTTTCTTAGGATTTAGAGGCACAAGGACTGTCTTTCTTCCTTTAAATTCAAAGGAATGCTTCGTAGTGTATCCATCATGTATCACTCGCCTATCTGATTGCCATGGCCGTCCAAAGAGTATATGGCTAGCTTCCATTGGTAGGACATCACATAGAACTTCATCTTCGTACCAAGGAATAGCAAGAGGTACCATGACCATTGTCTCACTAGCCACATTGACACAACTCCATCCGTATACAATTAGGCTACATACCTTTCCCTAGACCAGACATCTTGAGTAGAACAATTCTCTCATTTCTCAAGTTCTTCAGTCTTAGATTGCAAACTCAAGGTCCTCCTAGCCACCAACAACTTTCCCCTGATTGGCTCTTCTTCATACTCTTCTTTAGAGTTGTTCTTTCTTTCTATCTCGACCTCATCCTCAGATTCAAACTCGCCATTGTCAAGAAGTATCATCACTCGTTTGTTGGTAAACTCATTAGCATAGTGTCTTCTTCCTTGGCACTTGAAACACTTAACATCCCTAGCCCTTGAACTGGTTGCCTCGGCCTTTCCTTTGTCCTTTCTAAAGATGCTACTTGGCTTTGATTCTTCCTTCTGATATGGCTTACTTTCTTTGGGAAAACTTGGTTTCCCTTCTTTAGCACTTTGACACCGTGTGGCTCCATAACTGGATCGGGAGTGAGTCTTCCTCTTAAGTTGTTGTTCCACAAGAATAGCTTTATGAAGCATTTCTTTTATCTCAACATAGTGTTGCATCTCCACACTTTCTTGTATCTCACGATTAAGTCTTCCTAAGAACCGTGCCATTGTATCCTCCCTATCTTCAGATATACAAGCTCTCAACATCAACAGCTCCATTTCTTGGTAGTATTCTTCTACTCTCCATGAACCTTGTGTGAGCTGCCTTAGTTTCTGGTGGAGGTCGCGGTGGTAATGTCTTGGTACAAATCTCTTGCGCATGATAGACTTCATCTCTTGCCAAGACTCAACCGGATACTCCTGATACGCCTTCTATTGGTAACAAACTGATCCCACCAACTTAGAGCATAGTCATAGAACTCAGTGGCAGCAATCTAAATCTTGTTGGCTTGAGTATATTGTTGACATTTGAAGACGAGTTCAATCTTCTTCTCTCATTCGAGGTAAGCATCAGGATCAGTCTTTCCATGGAAAGGAGGTATCTTTAGATTTAGACCAGCTAACTCGTCTCTCTGGTTCACTCTACCTTCATGTTCACACCTTTGCCTCCTTTGGCTTCGTTTAGAAAAAGAGCTATGGTGCTCATAGTAGTTGTTAGTCTCATCAGTCCTAGCATGTTCTTGTCGAGTTTGGTTTGGCCTTTCCCTTCTTGGTTCATTGATATTGCCTTGACCAGTAGCTTGTCTGATCTCTTGTCTAAGCTCATCTAGCAACTACTTTATGTTAGCCTTCATCAACTCACTCATGGTTGATATCATGGTCTGATTGAGCTGGTTGGTCATGGCTTCCATCAACAGCTTATTTCTTCTCATAAGCGCGGCTTCTTCATCTGATTCAGTCCCCATTTTTATCTGAAACAAATCAAACACTCAACCAGTAAAGAGTCCAAGGAAGAGTTATCTGATAATCACTAAAGAGACAAGAACAAAAATAAGGAAAGAAGTAAACGGTAACAACAACTTGATCGACAAGGTTTTAAATTCAAATCGTCCACTTTTCCCTAAAACCACAACAAGATCAATTCGAGAACAATCAGGATGGTAAGTTTGATTCAATAGAAATAGATTCACAATCAAAACAATCGAGCAAACACAACACAAAGAAGTATCAGATCAATCAAACTTGAAACGTAAACCACAAGGAATCCGAAGAGATCACTTATCAGAAACACAAACAACAAACTTTTCTTCAACTTTTCAACAACAAAGCACTGATTCAGATCAATCTCAACATGGATACGAACAGTTAACAATCAGATTTAGGATCAAAACAATCGGATCTTATCAGATTTCAATTACTACTCAAAGATCGATCAAAAATCAAAAGGATATGAACCGATCAAACACACAAAGATGAATCGAGTACTTCCCTTAGCCAGAGATTCTCTGATACCACATAATATGTTCCTAGGATGCTACTCTGGTCGATGGGGGATAGATCCTTGTTGAAACGAGTCAAGGACTCAAGTCTCACAAGGCAAGGGGTTGCGGAAAGACTCCTTGATATTCCTAGATGGCTAAATCGGATATTACACACCGAGATAGACACCATTTGATTGTTGGATATTACACACCAACAAGAACTCAAGACAACTCGCCAAAGCAATCAAGAGAATGAAGAGTTTTTTTGATTAAAATATTGCTTGATTCAGAGAAGGGTTTTCGACCCAAATATATAAAGAGATCCTTGTACATGCACAAGGTCTCGGGAAAACAAGGAGACTAAAAGAACACGTCTTCTCTAAAGAGTTTTCGAAAACAAAACATGAAATGAAAAGCATAGGATAAAATATAACATAAGGTAGGGTCTTCATTAGTCTTGGACCGAGATAGCACCTAGGAGATGTGTAAGAAAAGTTGTGGCCTCGTTAAAAAAACCGTCCTCTGTAAAACCACTTGGGACAAAACCAAGAGCAAGGAAAAGAGCACACACAAAGTGCCTTGCCTAGACACTCACTCAGCTTGATGTAGAGATAGCTTGAATGGTGATCAAGGTATCTCGAATCATCAAACCTTGTCCAAAACTTTCTTCTTGTTGCAATGTTGTGGTAAGTAAACCTCCAATGATCTTCTTGAGTTTCTTGGCTCTAGCACGGGTCATGGGGCCTTCTGGAATGGTTAAGGCATTATCATTTGGCTGGTACATGGTGTCATCAGGTGGATCTTCAATGGTCTCCTCTTCTTCATTGGTAAGCTGGTACATGGTCACATCAGTCTCTGGTTCCACTTCTATTATGAATGGGTCCGACCTATCAGGGGGATGCCCTGTAGCTCCCTAAGCACGTCATGGAACTCCCGGACCAGCGGTATTCCCTCTGGGTCACCACCCCCTACGACCTCCTTAGTGGCGATTGTGGCTAGATAAGCTTCACAACCCTTCCTCAGCATCCTCTCAACAGGGATCACTTGCCTTAATCGTGTTTCTTCTCTCTTTCTTTCTTTCACTCTCTTTCACTCTTTCTTCCAATTGTATGTAAACCACTTCTTGTCTTGGTCTGAGCTTTGGTAAATACGTCATATCATACTTCTTTAAAGACAACGCCTTTCCAGATCGTTTATGGGCGAGAGCCTCCATAGTTGTTACGTTTTGAGTCAGGTTCGACGCAGAATTATGACTTGGAGACATCATTGAGGGAAAGAGATGAGATGTTAGCGCAGATCAAACTCAATTTGGTTAGAGCTCAAGCGATCATGAAAGCTCAAGCAAATAAACACAGGTACGGCGTGTAGTTTTCAGTGGGGGATCTCGTATACCTCAAGTTGAAACCATTTCGTCAAAACACAGTGGTGAGGCGTTACTGTCAGAAACTTGCAGCAAAGTTTTCTGGCCCTTAGATCACAGAGAGAGTAGGCAAAGTGGCTTACCATTTACGTTTACTGGTGGAGTCAAAGATACACCCGGTTTTTCACATCTCACTATTGAAGGCTGCATTGGGTCATGATCAGGTGTTACAGGAGATCCCTCCATCGTGTGCAGATTTGGAGAACACTGTGAGTGAACCAGAGTAAGTGTTGGCTTCTCGTGTTCGAGATGATGGGTGTGTGGAACTCTTAGTGCGTTGGAAGAATTCATTGGAGCATGGAAATTCTTCGATGTGTTTGAGTGACTTTGAAGCTCACTTTCCCGATTACAATCTTGAGGGCAAGCTTGCTCTTAATGGGGGGAGTATTGATAGGTACAAGCAGAAATATGAGAGGAGGAGGTTTAAGAAGAGTGAAGTGAAGGATGGAGTTAAAGAAGTTAGAGAGGAAGCTTGTCTTTTAAACATATGAATAATAAACACGTGCTTGCATAATAAAAGAAGTATAAATACTTGTATTGTTTCTGTTAGACAGTTATCAAAGATTACAATTGTAAAGCTTAGCTCGTGAGCTAGGATCTACTCAGGTGATGAGATTAGAGTGATACTTAGGTGATAAAGTATCGATACAATTGTAATTTTTGAGATTATTCATCAATATACTCGTTGTTTCGTAAATCTGATCTTTGATTTTATCATGTGCACAAGTATGTCACTCAAAATATGGAAGCATCTGGGTAGAAGTACAAGGCAACTGCAGACCATCATCGTCGAGAAGTTATCTTCGAGACGGGAGAGCTTGTTTGGGTGGTAATGATTAAGGACTGCCTTCCTCTTCATGAATATAACAAGATCAGTCCCGTAAGATTGGTCATGTCCCCATTTTGGAGCGCATTAACAACAATGCTTATCGTGTTCAGCTACCGCCTCATATCAAGACATCAAATGTGTTTAACATCAAATATGTGTCCAAGTTTAAAGGGGATAATGAGCTTTCAGATTCTGAGCTGAATCGTCTCCTACTCGGAGAGACTAGATGAAGCGTATCGCTACTTGCTATACCATCGGTTTAATGGCTAAGCCGAAACAGGCTTTGTTTTCTTTAGTCACATAGGATTTATAGTTTACGTTTTACTTTGTGGTTTTTATTTAACATTAGGATAATCCTTATCGTCAACAATAAGGTAGGATTTTTGTGTAAGTATTTATAGCTAAGCTGATCTTTGTAAAGAGTTACACTTTTATTGAATAACAATCAGAACTTTCGGTTCAATCTTCTTGGCTATCAAGTATTTTGTGAATCAACGATATTCAGGTTCTAAATTTTGTTCAGATATTCTTCAAGACTCAGCAAACTACAATTTAAAGGCTTACGCTACCCCAACCATAAAACCTCTGGAAGAGATGAATGCAGGAGATACCAGTACATTGATAAAATTAAAGAACAAGAAGAGAGAGTAAAGAAAACACTGAGATGAAGGAAAGGAAATCTCCGACACGGCAGCAAGCCACCGATGCCAAAAAAACAAAACGTTTAGATTTATTATGTCTCAAGAGCGTAAGCTTTGAGAGAGGAAAAACTTGCTAATATTGAAAGCTCTGGACTATGAAAGATTGAAAGAAACCTTGGGTTTTCATGATATAACTGGTTTGTATTGAAGGTGTTACTCATGATATGATGCTAAATTTTTTACTAGAGAAAATTGTTAAGGTTCTTTTGGATTGGTCGTCTAAGAACATTTTCGATCTTTATTTTTTTTTCTATTCAAAAATAAATTATACAGTAGAAGTTTCTCTAATTTTATTTATTTTTCATTTTATCTCTTACACATTATTTATGAAGTGATTTACATATGTGTAATCACCACATTCAATTTCAACAAAAAAAATAACATGGCTCTTGAAAAATGATGACATGTCATTAAGTTAATTATAACATGTACAAATTTCCTTATAAAGATTTATAATTTTGACATGTTTTTAATATGATAATGACTATTAACTCATATATTACCATTAATATAATTTTTTGTGTAAATAGTTATTTTTGGAAAATTATTTAAATATATTAATTATTAATAACTTCTATTTTGGAAAAAAAATAAAATAAAAATGGAATATAAGTAAATTAAGCAAAAATGAAAATGCATATAAAATTCATAATCTAGTCTGATGAAGTTAAAATATAAAATTAATAATATCAAAATGTAAAATATTTTTTAAAATAAAAGAATATTTAAATTCTTATTTATGTGACATGAATATTACATTTGTAGAGTGTATATATATATATATATATAGAGAGAGAGAGAGAGAGAGAGAGATCTAAAACTAGGTGATAAGAAAAATATTTAAGTAAATAATAAAAATTAAAAATTATTTTTATAAAATTGAATTTTGACTTTCCTGAAATTTAACATAAATGACAATGAAATTGTTAAGCCAAATCAAAAATGATAACATTATAAAATACATTTGTGATTTATTTTTCTTAACCGATAAAGTTAAAACAGAAAAATAACAATGTGTTAGTGTAAATTAATTTAAAATAAAAAAAATTATACTTAAAATTATTATTTCTGCAAGGAAAACTCCTACTAATAAAATAAAAATAGGATTGTTTTTTTAAAAGAAGTAAAGCAAATATAGTTTTATTAGTTATTCCATTTTTACTTTAAATGGAGTAGAGTTAGAGCAGAGTAATTATATTTCGAAAGAAAAAAAAATTGAGTAATAAACTGGGAAATTGTCTGCTACTCTACTTAATGGACTCATTGGTTTAGATTTGAAAGGTGCTTGTGTTGGTTGTTCGGTTTGTCTAAACCGGGAATATATCTGCTAACCGATATATACAGAAAGTCTAACATTAACAAAGCTATTGTCGAACATTGAAAATAGCCACTCCATTTAATTCACCCTACATAATATTCAAATATAAAATGGAGTTCTTATTGATCCCATTTCTCTATCAAATCATTTCCAATATTTTCTAGAAAATTAATAACAATGCCGGAATGTGCCAAGCACGCCCCGAGACTCTCCTTTTCTCACGATTTTTCCTACTCTGATTCCATACCAATCGAGCAAACTCCTTCAGAACCTTCAAGCATCAACTTCGATTTTTCCATTTCCGGCGGTGTAATCTCCGGTGATAGCTCATGGTCCGCCGAAGAATTCTTCTCCGACGGAAAAATACTCCCCACAGAAATCAAAAAGATACCCGCAAAAGAAGGAACCGGTTTGTATACGAATCCAATTGGGGATGCTAAACCGGTTCTAGAAATCGGATTAACGCGGATGGGAGAGAAACCCAATACCACGTCGTTTCACGTTCCTTCTGAACCGTGTCCTCCCAGACCGGAAACGAACCCAATCAGTAATGTTAAACCGGTTCATGAAATAGAAGAAATTGAAGAAGATGAAGAGAGACCAAATGTGAATCCGTGTTGGGGGCTTAAGAAAAAAAGCGAACGTCTCAATTCCGAAATTGGGTTGCCATTACTTTCTGATATTCCGACCGATTCGAATTTAAAACAGACAGAAACTATGAAGCTTGAGGTTTCGTCTCCTTCCTCTTCGTCTTCTTCTTCAAACTGTAGATCTCAGAAACCGCTATTGAGGAAGAAGAGCTATGGAGGTTACAGTTACGGCGGCAATGGAGGGGGGATAAAGGTGCATTCGTTTCTGGATGTGATTCCGTCTGGGAGTTTGTTTGGGTTGGGATCGATCATTGTCGGTAGTGGAAGTGATAAGAACAAGAGATCAGTGTTTTTTCATTGGTAAGAAAACGTTTTTTACTTGGATCTTTGTTTCTTACTTTCTTTCTCTGGACCTCTGAACTCCGCAGTTTTATGATATTGATCATTGGCTTTCGTGGTCCCAAGTGTTGCGTTTTTTTTTTTTAATTTTCCTAACAATCTGTACTTAAATGTATTATTTCTGTTAATACATATATATTGAATTTACAGATACTTAATTTTTTAAAATAAAATTCCTGCTAAACCTTTTCAACAAAACTACCATGAAAATTATAACAAAAATAAATTTATAAATGAGTTATCTTCTAATCTAAAAAGTATTATATTATTGAGAATTGTTTAGACACAAAGATAGCACTATAAAAAAAAAGTTATCATTTGTATTTATAATAAATTAAGTACTTCATTTTTGTATATCTTTTTTATTTACAGATATTGGCACTGTATTTAAAATAAATTTAAATTAAATAATTACAATTATAAAGTTTATCTAACTAAATTGATATTCATATATTGACATTAACTTTTTTAGCATGTTGTTTCATTGTAATAAAAAATTAATAAAAAACAACATGTTAATATATGGATAGTACAATTACATCAAATTGCGTCAAATTATAAATTTTTAATATAATATTATGTACAAATAAAAAACTATTATCAAACATCTATATTATAATATAATATATTATACTTTATATGTAAATTTCAAAACATAATAAGTATACATGAGATTTTTTATAAAACTAGCAGTTTATGAGTTTACGTTCAACATAGGTTAAAACAAACACCCGCGCGGATGCGCGGATCAAATTCTAGTATATATTGAATTTAAAGATACTTAACTTTAAAAATAAAATTTTTGCTAAACCTTTTCAACAAAACTACCATGAAATTATAACAAAAATAAATTTATAAATGAGTTATCTTCTAATCTAAAAGTATTATATTATTAAAGTATTTTATTTAATGGGTAATCTTTTGTCTAGTTTAGTAAAATTTACGTTTAAAATACTTTCTTAATTTTATTATAAATTAGGATTTAGCCTGCCCTATGGGTGTGTTAGTAAACAGTAAAATACAAATTAGTCTATGTAAAATTTATTAACCATTTGGAAAAATGAAATGTATTTTAAATGGAAAATCATGTTATGGATTAGAAAAATAATAGAGACAGTTTTTTCTTTATACTTGTTTCATATCGTTTGTGATTGTTTTCTATTATTTTATTTTAATTTTGTAAGATTATATGATACTTACAAATCTTATATACTCTAAGAATTTTTTATCCTTTCATATTGTGATCATTAGTATTTATATTTTATGTATAGCTATGTGTAGGTTGTTTTATATCTTTTAAAGGTCAATTTGATAAATATTCATAAAGAGCTTAAAAAGAAAAAATATGGTCATGACACAGTAAAATAAAAGGTGGATAGACAACTACACTATAATACTTTTGGTTTTTTTCCTACAAGCGTGTGGGGATGAGAAGAGAATTTAAAACACATATGTTCTATTTGATGAGCTGTCTTAAGAAGAGATTTCATTTTTGTAATGGGGTTAAAATTCTTCTCTCAAAAAAAACAAACCCAAATAGACCTCGAATCGAAACCGATTGGACACCCAAATATACCTACCTAGCCATGGTGAATTGATCTTAGCCGTTAAGGAAATAGAAAAATTCAACTAAATTTCGTTTATGTTGAGAATCAATATTTTATGTTGAATCTATTAAAGATTCAAATAACTCAGTAAAACATTATGAAAACAAGTAAAATCAAAGAGAAAAATTTGGAGGCCGTCGACTTCAAACCTAGGAAAATCGCAGGTCAAAATGAAGGTGATGATGGCGAAAAGAAGTTGTTACCCTTTATTAAAGAAAAGAACAAATAAAACGAACAAAAAAAGACACTTGAGATCGAACAGGGGTCTCAATATACCAAAAATCAACTGTCACCAACTAAGACATAATATTTTACTACGAACTGTATGCAAATATAAATATATATCCACATAAAAACGCAAACCCCTTAAAAATTACTTCCTGATTAATAATCAATTAAATCTCTGAGTTTTTATTAATTTGTTACGGCCGGACCGAACGCCCAACTCAGGTCTAGCGTAGTTTTAGAATTTTTGACTCCTTAAGCCACTTTTTATCTTTAAATTTATGTCCAAAGGCATATTGCACATGTGACAACCTTAAGCCTCCACAATAGTCATTTATACCCTTCATTGCGAAAGAAAAATAATAATAGCAAACCGGAATTTCTTAACATAACCGCCCCCCTCCTCCCCCACCCTCCCTCGTTTACCTTTACTCTTCTTATTCTTCAAATCCTATCCATAAATTAACGGCGGCTAGTTACTCCCAAAATCAAGAGATCTGAAATATAATCTCGAACTTGTCTCCTTCTAATCGTTTAACGCACACTACACTCCTCTTCTACTTCAAGTCATGTCAGGTTAATTTGAGTCTTCTTCTTTTCGCTTTGTACCCTTTTCTCCGGATTGACACAGCCGCACGAGAACACCCATAACAAATGAGCAGCTCCTCCTCCTCTTCCACCCGTACAGGTCCCCGCAGATCCGTTTACGGAGTTCCTACAAAATGTTGGTGTGGACAAGGCCTCAAATCCTGGGTCTCTGAGACAAAAACAATCTGTATCGTAGATTCTATAGATGCATAGTTGCTCTACATGTGACTAATCCTCATTCCATATTCTCCTGCAAACTTTTTACAAACTCAATAATGCGTTTTCTTTTGATTTACGCCGTCAGAAAAAAATGAGGCTCATCTTTTTAAATGGATCAACGAATCACTACTTGATGAGACTCGTATGGTCGATGCTAAGCTATTGGATCTACTTCACGACTTCAAAGCACATTCTGGAATTGTAGTATCCAGCTTGACTCACTGAGGTATTGGGTCCTCGCCATGGAAGAAGAGATGAGGAACCAATTCAACGACAAGATGTTGCAGATGACTCGCACAATCGATGAGGCAACAAAACAATTGAAAGAACAAAGTGAAGAAAACCTCAACTATCACACCTACAAGGAGCTCAACACTCATGGACCAATACTCAAAATTGCAGTGGCTGTCGCAATTTTGGGAGCTATGTCTTCCATCTATTGGAAGATCATCTAATTCCAAATATGGTCCACAAATTCCTCTTTCTTATGGTCACAATGAAACATCCTTAACTTCCCTTGTCTTTTGCATTTGTTTCAGGATTTACCTTTTGTAGTTGCATAGCAACTTAATCAAACTTTATTCCCTGGTGTATGCCTTTTATGACTTCGGCTTTAATTACTGGTTTTATCTTGTGTAGTTGCATAGTAACCTAACTTTTCAAGTTGCATAACTTCTGTAGTTGAATTTTTTGGATGCAAACTAAAGGCAAACCACCATCCACATACCACTATCCACAAATCAATGCTTTTTCGAAACCTAGATTTATTAGGAATTCAACTATCAAAAATTTATTGGATTTCACTCTTGCATACAAACCTAAAGTCAAACCACCTTCCAACAATATATTGCTTCATTGGAAACACAAAGTAAAACATTTCATAAATCCAAGTGGAAGTAGATGACATTCAGTCTAACTTAAACAACAACTAAACCCCCAAAAAAATCAGCTGGAAGATAACACAAGTTTGGAATACACTGTTTTATCCAAACACAGCTCATAAAATAACATTTTCGATACTTGACAATCAACAGGTTCATGCCACCAAAACTAATAATATAATGGATAATTGTCGTCCACACTATGCTTTTAGCCAAAAGATAACATAACACTCTCCACCCTCTATATTGGGTTTGTGCAACTTGTACGGTTGTGCCCTTCAACACGACACCTTCTACACTTGTTTGGAACCAGCTTTGTCTTCTTTGTCACCAAATATTTCAAAAACAATCTATCATTGTATTCCTACATAGATGTTTATAAATTATCCTTTATACAACAATATTACCGAAAAGTTGCCTTTTGAGGGGATTCTGTCCGGGGGGTCTCTTGGTCAAAGGGGGCATCAACACAATTTTCTTCACTTCCACAGGGACTTCAACATCTCAACGATCTCCTTTTGGACTGATCAACTCAGCATATGTCTCCCTCCATCTCAATGTCATGTATGAGTGTCCTACCAATGTATGGTAAGGGACCCCCAAATTGTCAACAGCAATCATAGCATGTACACTTGGTATTTTTATTTTATCAAAGTACTTGCAATCACACTGCTTCTTCCCGATATGAACACGTTCTTTCCCCCCAAACTTCCATACTATTTCACAACTCCACTCTGAAACAAAATTGACTTTGCTCCCCTTCATGTTTGCCATATTCTTTGTCATCTCCTTGTCCACTTACAATCCCGCTATGTTTCTCTGCCTTTTTTTCTCATAGCACTGAACCACCTTGTCATCATCCTTTGAATGAAAATTACCAACTCCATTATAGGTTAAATCCTTCCATCCACAAGAGCATGGTTCAGCTGCTCTGCTATATTACTACTCATAATATCGATCTCCCGCAAAATTAGACCTCGACCAATGAGCAACACCAATCTTTCCCAGATAAACTCCACACTCACTTCTCCGAGCCCTTATTTTGCTGTAAATATCTCTATAATCTCGCTGACGGTAAGCCATTCCAGCTGATGTTACCATCTTCGCCAAGTTTTTGCTTGAATAACGAGATTTGACTTTCCTTGCCAAATGAACAATGCAACAACCATAATTGGCCTATGAATACACACATTTTACTGTTGTGGCAATGCATGCGGCTCTGTCATAGATGATTCCCAAGCTGGGGGAATCACCTAATATCCTCTCCACCTTCATCAGGAACTATGTCCACGCTTCTTCATCCTCGCTGTCCACAATAGCATAAGCAAGAGAGGAAACCTGGAAATTTGTATCATGACCACTAGCAGTGAGTAACACACCTCTATACTTACCTCGCAAGTGTTTACCATCAATCACCAACACTAGTCGGAGCTTCTTAAACTGATGATAGATGCCCCAAATGCAAGAAAAAGATAAAGAAACCTCTCATGACCATCATCATCTACCTTTGTTTCAATATCAGCCACTGTTCCAGGATTTGCAAGCTTTAACATGTGCAAATACTCAGGCAGTTTCAAATAAGAATCTTCCTCATAACCATGAATGCTTATCACAACCTGCTCTTTCGTCCTATAGCATTTCATGTAAGAAGCTGTCACACAAAGATCCTCTAGAAGTAGTGATGCGACCCTGACCAGCATCATGGACCAAGGTATAAAAATCAGGTACGAACCAGCTAGGCAATTGATCATAGCTTGGCTTAATGGGTTGTTTATGAGCCTTATCGGTATGATCCATGAGGTTTTGAATCGTGAGAAGACTTGAGCTTACATGCTGGACGTGTTGGGCTATTATATGAGGAATTTTGGGCTTATGTTTATGTCAATACAATGGGATAAGAAGAATAAAAAAGAAACTAGCCCAAATGGAATAAATACTATCTCGGTCCATCATTCAACCATCCAATTTCGAACAGGACTTGGACATGAGTGTTACTGGCCCATTTTCACCAAGAAATATCAATAAAAGGAGTCAAAGTCGTGCATGGAAAAGAGACATTCAAACTTTGGTCAAGAGTCATATTCCACATTTCGGTTTTCCATAAAAAGTCAAAGTCTTTGTTGTTAGCTTCTAAGTTTCTTATTTTCAGCATAATCATTCTTGATTTCTACAATCTGTAAACCTATAAAAAGGCCTAAGTAGCCATAAATAAAATCATTCAACATTTTTAATCAAAAACCTTTCTTTTTTATTCTTGTTGAATCCTTTGTTCTTAATTGAACATCGTAGCTTCTAAGTCATCGGAGTGAGTCATATCTCCGGGATTAGGAGTTGGAATATCAAGGGTCTTCCGCATCCCTTGTGCGACCATTCGACCCAAGTCCCCTGATCGTGTGTGCTTTCTAGATCATTCGGTGCAAGGCTTATCCAATCCTTCAACCTTAGAGTGATCCTTCAATTTTGGGCGTATCAACTAGCCTCTGCAATTCCAAAGGTACTGGCCCTTTACCCGGAACTCCAAACTTTGCTTTCTAAACATCAGCAATCATCCGCGAAGTTGCTCTGCTCTTACATCCCATCCTAAACTTTATGGGGCAACGATGATCAAGTTAGGATTTCCTTATCTCATAGTGCCTACACCCTCTTACTTCATGCGCTGTCACCCGTCAATCACACTTTGGATAAGGACACTCCACAACAAAAGAATCAACTTTAGTCTTAGTTTGTTTGAAATTAAATTGGTTCCTTATAGCGTATATAGCCAAAGAAATTTGGCAATCTTCTTTGTTACCAAAAATCTTCCCCACATATATCCTTTCATCTCCTTCATCAAAATCCATGTCAGGTATCTCAGCTGCTGCATAACTTGTATCATGAAATAGTGGAGGAATATCAAACTCCTCATCATCCATTCATCTAGCCTTCTAGTAGAAATCCGTGTCTTCCTCTCTATTGATGGATTGTTATTGTTACCACTCATCCACGGATTAGTGTTGACACCACCCATCCACGGGTGTTTATCTTCGCAACCTTCGTCCTTACTGTTGCTTGAACCCCCCACTTCCACAAATGGTCAAACGCGTCGTTGGTCACACAAGTGTAACGCCTAGGTCCAGTCTTCTTCGTTATACCATCTACAATCTCATCTTCGTTGTAGATAACGTTTACAGCATTAGAACCACCATAAGCACCGTTCACTAGAGGACTCCAAAACTCTTTATCATAACCCCGAGGTCTGATGTCTCTATCGTCCACAAATTCTTCTTCATCCACAACATCATCCTCACCCACACTACAACCGCTACCCACATTTTCTTTGCTAAACTCACTACCTTCACTGATTGTTTGCTCGACTCTGTCTACCTCTCTTAGAAACTCAACATCCTCCAAGTTCAAAATTTGTGGTTTCGAAGAACCAGTAGAGAAATAAGCACACCTTGATGACCCAAAACCAACAGTGGAAGACACCTTCGTCTTAAAAGTCGACGGCGTTACAAAACCCATCCCACTGTCATCAATGTTCTCGTTATTCTTCATGCTCTTATCAAACGTAACAAACAAATTCATAGCTCCTTTCACTCTCACGTGCTGCAAAAAGTAATTGATTGCTCCATCACTAGAAAGAAGCACCGGTGGTGTCCGTATCCATGTCGCTAACTCCAAAGTAGTCGGCGGCCAGTAGCTTAGTGCAGCAACAAACAAATCCTCGTCCACACCAAACTCACGTAAGACGTTTCCTTCAAGTTCCCTTAAACAAATTCCTTCATACAGAGACACTTATCTTTAAATAATGGTTTAGTTAAGGGATATATTTTAGCGAAAATATATCAAATAACCTGGAATTATTGATTCTAGAAAAATTAAAAAAAAACTTATTTAATCTGGAATTCATTTTCTACCATGTTATTTTTCGTAAAAGATTGTTGAAACATAATTTAGGAAGTACAAACATTTCCAAATATTTTTAGAATATTCTGTAACAGAATTTTTGGAAATATGTAAATATTATCCGTAGAATGTACCTTCTACAATGTGTAGAGAATAAACAAATAAGTTGTATGCATATTCTACTATATGTATACTTTTGAGTTGTATCTAGATTTCATATTCATAGAACTTTAGAATTTCTCATAAAAATAGAAGTTGCATTCAGAATATATATAGCTATCTTTAGAATGCGTAACTTCGCATTCTTCATATTTAAAATTATATTTAAAAGTAGATTATTGATTCTAGAGAAAGTAAAAAATTTATTTAATCTGAAATTCAATTTCTACCATGTCATTTTTCGTAGAAAACTGTTGAAATGCGTTTTAGGAAGTCAAAAATTTCTAAATATTTTTAGAATATTCTGTAACAAATTTTTGGAAATATGGTAAATCTTTTCGTAGAATATAGTTTCTACAATGTGTAGAGAATAAACAAATAAGCCATATGTAGATTCTACCATATGTACATTTTTGAGTTGTGTCTAGATTTCGTATTCGTAGAAATTTAAAATTTATCATAAAAGTAGAAGCTTCAGTTATCTTTAGAATGCGTAGATTTCACATTCCTTTTATTTAGAATTATATTTAAAAATAAATTATTGATTATAGAAAAAGTAGAAAAACGTGTTTATCAATTACTACCATGTCATTTTTCAGGCGACATTTTATTTTCGTAGTCTATAATTAAAATTTTCAATTTAACAAATTTTACGACCCAAAAAGATATCAGTTTGTGTATGTGGATATTTCATCAATTTTTTGTATTTATTATAATTTTTGATTCATAAAATTATTTATTTCATTAAATTTGATAAATTAAAGGATAATTGTGTCAAAATGAAACAAAAATAATTTATACTAAAAAGACAAACATTGTAAATTTTTGTTCTATTTTGACAAATTTCCAAAAATAATTTTGCACTAAGGCCCGTTAAATTATTGAGTCGGCCCTGCTAACTTAAACCTATAATCTTCAACAAAGATCTAAACAATTCTTTTTGTAGCTAATTTTTTGATTGGTTTAAATTCAATTATTAGAGTTGGAGCCCAATTTCCACATAAACCAAACTTAGCTTCATTGAAAAACAAAACACCTACATTCATTGACTATACAAAGAAATTCGGTTGCAATGATATCGCAAATCTGATACATTAGCTATCGAACGCAATTAAAAGTTCGACAAGTCAAGTGACAAGCAACTAATTCCATTTCAAGCTTAGCCTATTCTACCCTCGTTTTATTATTGCTTCTCCCATCTTCTTTACGTCCCTTAAAAAAAAAAGAAGAAAAAACATTATAAATAAATTTAGACTTTATAACTAAATTAAATTGGGAAAATTGTTTTTTTAGGCCAAAAAAACAAGGTCATTGTCCCTTTAGTCTAATTCTAATTTTGTACACAATTTACCCATAATACCTTTTTTAATTACGAAAATAAACAAAATAAAAAATTAGCCTAGAAAAATTGGAAAAATAGGAACATGTTAAGAAATACTTATACCATTACAAAAATATTTTTATTTGGTTCTAAAAATGTTTAAATAATAATTTCAAATTTTGTTCTACGAACTGCAGAAATTAGATTCTGCGAAGCTGAACATAAGATCCACTTTTTTCATTAATTCTACACTGATTAGAATATGAGATCTACGTATATTACAATAATCTAGATATAATTGGAATACACGTTCTGCACTTTTCCCACCTCTCCAATAAACGTAGAATACACAATCTACACATTATGTTAAATCTAAAACCTGTAGAAGTTGAGTTCAAATATGTTAGCTTTATTCTACACAAAGTAGAATTCAAATTCTACGGATAAGTATGATCAGTTCCGAAAATATAGGAAGAAAATATTTGTAAATATTGTGTTTCCATATTTGAAAAATTCGAATATTTTGTCCAAAAAAATCAAAAATCGTGGCTTCTTCCTGCATCATTCTTCCATTGATTTCTCTTCCATATTCCCTTGATTTTTCACAAAAATTTCAACAAAGTTACTTCAATGATCCATATATATGCCTATTGTGGTGTATGGGAATTGGTTGCAGCCTCAAAATGGAATTTCTCTGTCGATGAAAAGAAAGGGGGGAGGTTACTTGCTTTGGAATTGAGCTCTTCTCTAGAAGATTTACAGAAAATCGTTTTTGAAGATTTTGGTTTTGAAGAAACGGTTGTCGATTTAGAGTTCAGTTATCTACCTATTGGGTTGATCAGTTCATCAAGATGCCCACCGGTGATCATTGAAAACTCACGCCAAGTTACAAATTTCCTAGGGTTTGTAAAAAAATATGAGTCAACTCGATTGTGTGTTTCTTATAAAGCGAAGCAAGGGAATCCAAATAAAATCGACCTTGATCTTAATAAGGTGCCAACTGATTCTAATACTGGAGAAGAGAAGGAGCGATATCCTTGTGACAATGGGGAAACTTCAAGTAACATTAAGAGTGATAAGCATACAGCAAAGAAGAAAGGAAAGATGAAGCTAGAAGTCGTTGATGGAGATGATTATGATGCTGACACCATCATATCTGAAAAAGAAAACAAAGAAAATTTGGCAAAGAATTCTGTGCTCGAGTTGGTTAAGAAAGGAGATCTTTTCCTCAACAAAACAGTATTGAAGGCGAGGTTTGAGTTATGTGCAATGAAACATAATTTTGACTACAAAGTTATCAAATCCAATAAACAAGTTTGGTGTATAAGATGCGCAGATAAAACTTGCAATTGGGGTGCTCGAGCAGAGTGTTTGAAGGGCTCTACATATCTTATTATTAATAAGTATGTCGGTGAACATTCATGCGCACCTTCAAGCAAAACAAGGTCTGGTAAGACAGCTTCAGTGAAAACAATAGGCGATTTGATCATGCATAAATATGAAGGTGTCAAAGAAGGGCCTAAAGCGAACGATATTATTCAGATTATGCGTACCGATTATGGATGTGAGATCTCAAAATCTTTAGCATGGGATGCACGTGAATTTGCAGTCAGCGGTGTCAGAGGTATTCCAGAGCTAAGTTATGGGAAAATGCCGAAATACTTGCACATGTTGGGAGAGGCCAATCCGGGTACACATTACTCTTATGAGACTGACGTTAATGGTAGATTTCTCTATTTGTTTTTAGCGTTTGGTCAATCGATTAGAGGCTTTAACAAAGTGATGAGGCGTGTTATTGTTGTTGATGGGACATTCTTGAAGAGTAAATTCAAGGGGGTGCTACTAGTTGCAACTGCTTTAGATGGAAATTCAAATTTGTATCCTATTGCATTCGGGATAGTAGACTCTGAGAATGATCAGTCTTGGGAATGGTTTATGAGAGAGTTAAGAGTTGTTGTTGCTGATGATAAAGGGTTGGCTTTTATTTCAGATAGACAAGGATCTATTGCGAAGGCAGTTGAGAATGTGTATCCGCTAGCGAGACATGGTATTTGTATTCATCATCTGTTGAATAATGTGATAACATATTTCAGGGGAAAAGGGTTAGCTGGGTTGGTTTCGAAGGCTTCAAAGGCTTATAGAGTGGCTGATTTCAAGAAGACGTTTGCTCATGTTTGCAATATCAGTCCAGCAATTAGAAATTATCTTATAGAAGCGGATGTGAAAAAGTGGGCTAGATGTCAATTTCTTGGATACAGGTATGATATGAGTACAACCAATCCTGCTGAGTCTATAAATTCTGCCTTGCGTACGCCGAGAGAGTTTCCCGTAATTCCTTTGTTGGACAGCATTAGGGAAATGTTGACACGCTGGTTTTTTAAGCGTAAGAGATTGATTTCAAAGCATATGCATCCTTTGACCATATATGTGGAGGAAAAGATTGATAGGAGAATTGAAAAGGGAAAAACTTTTGTTGTCTACCCTGTAAACGAGAATCAGCTGCTGGTTAAAGGTGATACAATTGACTGCTTAGTTGATCTGGATAAACGGACATGTTCTTGTGGGAAGTACGACCTCTTAAAGATCCCTTGTAGACATGCAATAAAAGCCGGCTTCTATGTTGGCATGGAACCACACACATTGACTGATTTGATGTACACCACAGAAGCTTGGAGAGAAGCTTATCAAGAAAGCATAAATCCCATTGCTGTTCCTGAAGATGCTTGGTCCGTCCCAGAAGATGTGGAGAATTCTGAAGTGCTACCGCCTGAGACAAGAAAGTCTCTTGGAAGGAAAAAAAACGCAGATATGAAACCGTTGAAGACAAAATTCGATCATCTCAAGGATCGCAGAGGGGTAAGGTTCGCAAGTGCAGTAGATGTGGTGTTGCTGGCCACAACAGAGCAACTTGCAAGATGCCAATATAGTTGATTTGTTTACTGTGATTTCGCGTTTACTAGTAACTTTGTTTCAGTTTCTTTGACACCGAGAGAGTTTCAGTTTCTTTGATTCAATTCATAAGCAGAAAAACCATTTTATTCATAAGCTTATTCTAGAAAAAATGATTTCATTCAGTTTGGGTACTTGATTTTCTAAAAAGCCATAGAATTGATCCTAAACAGCCTTCTTCAAGGTAATTTTTTGGCTTCCTAACTTCTTCTTCCACCGTTTTCTTCAAAATCCTTTTCAGGTCTTCAATCTCTTCTGCAATTATCCTTTGCTCAATATCTACCCTTCGAATCTCATCAAGCAAAGCTTCATCACACCACTTAAATAAATGGTTTTCCTTCTTTCTCTACATCAAAACCCATAACAAAAAGCAAAGCAAGTCAAGTATAGAACCGAAAATTTGAATTATTGGAAAATCGGAACCTGTAGCCCAATCTCGCATCTATAGAATCTTCTGTATGGGTTTTCATCCGTTTTTGAGTAGAATATCACAACCCTATGTCCACACCAACATCTAGATGGTACTCCTTCAAAGAATCGCCTCTGTGTAATCATGTTCGAGAAAAAATAGTTTTGAGAGACTAAGGGATCCAGACAAACGACGATGTCACTTAAAAGAGAAATAGTTAGGGTTTTATGAGATGGATTCTATTGGGTCCGGTTTTAGGTTAGATGGATTCCAATCGGGTGGGTTTAGAGACTCGTTTAGGGAGTTGTTTGGGTTATAAGGTTTTATTGACTCGTTTAGGGTATAAGGTCTTATGGACTCGTTTAGGGTTAGAGAGTCATTTAGGGTATAAGGTTTTAGAGAGTCGTTTGTGGTTTATCAGATAGACTTTAGAGTATAGATCATATCTAAAATCATAAATCATAGCTACATTTCTAACATTGAGACATAAAAATCATTTCTAACATTGAAACATAAAAATCATTTCTAACATCGAAACATAAAAATCAGTCAATCTCAATACATTTCCCAGACTTATAGTTAGGAGGCTCATACTTTGACATCCTTTCAATGAACTCTGGATCATTAGCTGCTTCCCATAGATCCCACATAATCTTTATCCGAGCTCCCTTGATGTTATCATCATCCACTAATGACATGTCTAACCCGAGCAAGTGACATTCGATGTGTTTTAGAGTGTACACACCACAATGACAACTCTGTCGGTTAAGAGCACGCATAGGGACATAAGAAACAGTGTACAGAGTGATGTTGAGATGCTTCTGCACTCTCAATGCCTGAACGGCCTTGACAATCCGAGGTACAAGATGCGTGAATGCTTCCACTTCCTTGATCTTTTTATTACCCCCGAAGTCAAACACATCGATATGTCTAGTCACGAAACTGATGCATAAAGCGATCCAATGGTTGCGATTGACCCATACAGGAACGTACATCCGATCGACATCCACGTTCCATACCTTTCGTGTTCTTCCATGAGAAGGCAGTTCACCTTTACCGTATTCCAGTAATAAAGGATCCATATTGTACTTCTTAATACCCAACACGAACTTCTTGTAATCAGAAGCGATAAGGTCACTGAAGACGCATGTCATGAAAGCAACACAATCCGGTTTTCATCGTCGAAGTGTTGTTCTTTCCCGAAATAAGTACATTACAGCATCAATCTCCTACAACAACAAGGCTGTTGTTAGTAAACAGTTTATTTATAAAATATCTAATAGCTATCAGTTTAAATTCTTACATGATTGTAAAGCCACTTGCTTGCACTCATAATACGACCACATAGTTCGTCGTTTAACATAGCAGGACCAATCTGTATAGCTCTGTAATCAGAAGACAATGGTACAATTGTCAATTATTAACAACATCATAATATATACCAACATCATAATATATACCAAGAAATAACTTACGTTCTTGTGTCTTGCCATTTTTGCATTTTTTCAAAATCTTCGTCACTTACAAACACCAATCTGCGATCATGATCTTGTTTGCCGGCTAGCTCCAATTGTTGGTCATCTAATTGCAGTGTTGACATCTTCAATGATGGTCCAGGTTCCAGCCAATCCAATGTATCTTCTGTTTTAGTTTGAGAAGGATCAAAACCTTTAACAAATGTGTCTTGTGAAAGGTTCTTCAAACAACTATCCAAGTATTGTTCAGTATCCATCTGAAGATCAATACATGATGATTGAGTCAAGTTTACTCGAGGTAAATTGACAAACAAATCATCAGTGGTTAAATCTTTCTTTTTTCCAACCTGATAACAAAAAAAAGAAGATATAAGCATTGCAAAGTGACAATACTACATATTACACAAATAAACATCATTCGACATATTACATAAGCTCCAAACGTAAATTTACAAAAAAGTCAACATTACATAAGCATTACACGATCGAACAACCTAGCCCCAAATGTCAAGTTTACATAAGCATTACAAACGTCAGCATTACATAGCCATTACAAAGACACAAAAGTACATATTACACAAACAAAGATCGATGCCGCCTATTTCCAAAGTTCGAACAACCTAGCTCCAAAAAACTACTTCCAACCGCCTAGTTCCAAGTTCCAAGTTCCAACTAATCTTAATTCTTTCTCTTACGAGTTACCTTTCTCTTTGATGGAGCTGTGTCTTTTTTGATCTTGCTAGGACCGCTTTCCTGATCAGTTTTCCCCGCCATTTCACTTAGCAATAAAGCTGTCCTGAGCTGTGTAACCTCACTTTCCATCCTCCCCAACTTGCCGGTAACCTCTGTCTCAAACTTGTCCATTCTATCCGAGAATTGTTGACTGATTTTCTCCTCAAAATTAGTAAAAGAAGCATGTACCAGTCTCTCCAAAAACTTTTTTAAATCTGTGTCAACTCTGCTTCCCTTCGTTGAAGCAGCTAGCTGGCAGAATAGCTTTTTTTTCCTTGCATCTGCTCCTTGGTCGACATGCTTTCTCTTGTTTATCCCTGAAACATCCTCTACAATTTGACTACCCTCACCAATCTCTGTTTCAGGTTCATCCTCTCCTTCCTCTTCATCGTCTCCTTCATCTCCTTCCCCTTCATCGTCTACTTCATCTCCTTCCTCTTCATTAGCTTCTACTACTCCCCAAACATGATTGCTCCAATCATATTTTCCTTGGATCATATCCAGAATTCGATCTACTCTTTCATCTTTCTTCTCATCCTTCCTTACAAAATCAGTAGCCAAAACCAGTCCATCTATGTGGAATTCCATGACTGAATGCAGAATCCCCTACAAGACAAGCAATTTATTATTAAGTGAACAAGAGGATCAAAATATGTTTATTAGAATAATAAAATGCATACCTTTTCTGGAAATAAAGTCTCAAGGCTAATGATGTCTTGATAAGAACATTTTGCACATCCAGTCCAATTACCACACATAGGACCTGTGAAATTGTCCCTCACTTTTGTGCCACAAATCTCTCCAAAAGCAGGAATAGCTTCCATGATCCAAATCTGGAAACCAAACAAGAATCCTTCCATCAGGTAACCCTCCTTCTGCTCCAATTTATCCCTTGTTTTATCAATAGACTTCAGAAGAAAGTCATACGAGTATAGACCCCACGGGTACATCCGAAGCTTCTCCAAATCCATCACCAACTTCATGTACAGGTGTGGGAAATTTGCCTTCTCATCCCTCCCCATCACCACACCCATAATAACACAAAGATAGATCAGTCTCACCCTATCAACCCAAGTCCAGATACTGCTCTCTTCCAAATACTTCTCTTTTATCATCTTCAAATTGATTTTTCCATTTGTCTTTATCAGCTTGCTCCAAAAACCCCTATCATCTTTCCATTTCACTAGAAAGTGGTTCTTCTCTTCCTTCACTTTCAGACCAGTAACAACATGATACTCTTGCAATCCAAAACGCATAGGCCTCCTCGCAAATGTGAACCACTTCTCATGTTTCTTGCTTGTCATCAACTCCTTGCACAAGAAAGAGTGTACCAGCCTCGCCGAAAACTTCAGACCATTCTCCTCAATAGCCATAATCTGCGAGAAAAGGGGATCTTTCCTCACTTCCTCGAATTTTGGCTTCAATTGTTTCCTCAACAACTCGAGAAGTCCCAGTCGGCAACTGTTATTAATCTTCTTAACCTGAGGTTCCAAGCCCTCTCCGTATAGACGCCTAGGAAACTCCAACTCCATTCTGAAACACAATACAAAGACAATACATATCAATAAGAAATGTAATATACACTAAATTAATGTCTCTTAACACTCTATCGATCTTACATCTTCAATATCTACAATAAACCGTATGATAAGTTGTGATGTGTTTGTCACTCACAACTACATAGACACTGTGGCAATCGATTAGAGAGTAGAGAATATAACACTAGACATCATGATACTATTGCAAAAACTACTACTAGAGACAATGGCACTTTATCATAATCACAAACTATTACTAGCTATTTCAAAAACTACTACTAGAGACAATGACAATGGTAAAGCCACAAACATAAACTCACTGTAACGAATTGAATTAAAATCATAAGCCTAAAATCATAAGCCAAAAACAAAAATCACAAACTACTACTAGTTTGTCATTACACTAGTGGCATTACTACATAGACACTATGGCAATCGATACTAGACATCATGGGTGTATCGGTTGCAAAGAGAGTAGAGAATATAACACTAGACATCATGATACTATTGCAAAAACTACTACTAAAATCATAAGCCAAAAACAAAAATCACAAGCAATACAAGAAACATAAACCAAAAACAATTGAATTTTAAAAAAAAAAAATTCAAGGCCACTCGCTTACCTAACAACCGATTTACGGTTTACGGTTTTTCGTCGGGGGTGGGGGCAGGGGGATTTACGGTTTCTCGCAACCGAGGGAGGAAAGGGAGAGAGAGGCGGAGATGGCTTCGTCGGTGGGGGGGGGAGCTTCGTCTTCGTCGGAACCGAGAGAGGGAGAGAGAGCGGCGGAGATGGCTTCGTCGGTGGGGGGGGGGGGCTTCCTTTTCGTCGGAACCGAGAGAGGAGATGTAGAGATGGCTTCGTCGGAGGGGTGGGACAAAATCCCTTTTCGCAACCGAGAGAGAGATAGAGTGCGGCGGAGATGGCTTCGTCGGTGGGTGGGGGGGGGGTCCTTCGTCTTCGTCGGATCCGAGAGAGAGAGAGAGCGGCGGAGATGGCTTCGTCGGTGGGGGGGGGGGGGTCCTTCGTCTTCGTCGGAACCGAGAGAGAGAGAGAGTGGCGGAGATGGCTTCGTCGTCGGTGGGTGGGGGGGGTCCTTCGTCGTCGCAATCGAGAGCAACCAGGGTGGGGAATAGCCAAATTAGGTTAACTTTGGGGGTTTTTGCTTTAATTGTAAGTATAAAAAATTAATTAATTATTATTTAAATATATATATATATATGTTATATTATTTAATAAACATAAATACAAATTTTAAGGGTATTACTGTTATTTTTAAAAAAGTTAGTCTAATTGGACAACTAATGATTAAATTAGACTAAAGGGACAATGACCTTATTTTTCTAGACTAAAAAAACAATTTTCCCAATTAAATTTCACAGAGGGAATACGCGAAAAATTAACAATGGAATCTACTAAAATTAAAAGTTATATTTTCCTATATATTATTTGGAAAATAGGTCTGTATGAATACTAGGTGGTTGTTCTAGATTGGTGGGTATAAATAGTTAAAAACGAAAATATAATGTAATATTTTTATACATTTTGATATACTACAATTTATTTATTTCAAAAATAAATATTCATATATATATTATTTAGTTTTATTTAATTACTTTATTATCTAAAAATATATAATTCAAGTTATCATATTTTATGCTTTATTTTTTTTAATTTGAATTTGGTAACAATTTGTCATACAAAATAAAAAATTATTTATTTATATACTTTGAAATATATTTAATGCAGTCGGAAATATATATATATACAAAACGAATCTAACAAAGCAAACTGACTTGATCGAGCAAAAGATTTTATCAACTCAAATGATTCAGTTTGTTTTAAACTGAACAAAACAGAAAAACCGTAATGTTAATAATATTCTTTATATTAATTAAATATATTAATAATATTAAGATTTAATATATTTAGCTATGAATAGAATAAAAAAATTTAAAAATAAAATAAAAAAATATGAATATGAATTTCATATATTAACATTAAAACTGATAAATTATCTATGATATTTATATTATGTTTGAAGAAAATAATATAAAATTATTGGATTACATCTTTTATATTTTATTTTGATATTTTTATTTATGTTTAAATATGAAGAAAATATTGAAATGATTTGTTTATGTTTTTATAAATTATATTTTGTAACCAAATTAGAACAAAAATTTAAGGTGAACTAAACATAAACCAAACCGAGCACAAACCATAATCGAACCAAACTAATACTAAACCAAACTGAACCCAAACAAAACTAATTTGATTAAAGTTCTCTTAACCTAATTTTGTGGTCAAGAGAAAAATATAACACAAGAAAAATTAGACAAAAGAGAGAAAATAAGGCAGAATTTTGTATGGGTTTGTCACGGCATATTTAGAGGATCAAACGGATACTGATCGGGCTGATATTTTGTGGGAAGCTTCTTCAGTCAGTGGGTAGTGGTTCACCGAAGAGATTAGGATTTCAACGGTTGGATCTTTGTCAGGGTTTTATTGAAGCTAGTCGTCACAGCTCTTCAGCAGTGCTTTCTTGAGTGTTTAGTAAATCCGACAGTGAGATTTTTTATGATTGAGCTAAAATTTGGCAGAATTGTTTTTGACTTTTTTATCTTGGCTTTTTACGATGAGATTAGTCTCTGGTTGCCGGAATCCTTGTGATTTGAGGTCATTTTGTTGCTGCTAGTTTTGAAGCTTCGTGTTGCTCTCTTGTTGTTATTGTTGTGTTTGAGATGCCTATCTGTAGCTATAGTTTATCTTCTGTTCAGGTTGTTGAACAGGGAGGACTTGGTTGTACTCATACCCATTTGTACTAAACCCTAAATCTAATAGAGAACTACTCAGACAT